>JBBPBX010016267.1:36292-48379 GCA_038048925.1 Garcialebias charrua
TATATATATACATATATATATATATATATATACATATACATATATATATATATATATATATATATTGTCAAAGTATGCAGGACTTTTATATTGAAAACAGACTGTGGCATTTTAGCAAACCATTTTACTAAACACATACATCACAGAGCCACGGGCTGAAAGCCTCAATTGGGGCCATATAAAGTAAGTACCGACACCCACGCGTGCTCACCCTGGCCTGCTCAGAGCAGGGTGTAATAACACACCGTCAGTAACCCTAGATTAGTTTAATTTTTATGGCATTTTAAACTCATATGGTTTTTACTTTTTATATGCTTTGTCTGTATTTTGGTAAACCATCTTTGTGTTATTGTATGGCATTTTTAGTTAACCCTGTGCTATAAGAAATATAAGATTGAGTCAGGCCTCACATTAACACACGCACAGCAAAGGTCATATATGCATGCTCACTCAGGCCCAAGAGGAGGCCTGAACAAAATTAGGTCAAGTAAGAACGCAAGAAGGCCTCAGAGGTAAACCTTTCTGCTGTTAGTTTTGCTGTGTTTTGCTGTGTTGTCAAATAGAACTCCCCAAAATAAATAGAAAGAACACTTTGTTAGATGAGCTGAAGGCCTCTTAAAACAGAGCTCTGTGATTCAAGGCCTGTTAAAAATGAAAAGAGTTTTTAAAGCATTTAAAACAAAGATAATTAAAATAAAATGTAATCTTTGAATGAGCACTTTTTGAACCATGCTACAGCAGCCAGACACAGAAGCTCTAACGCACACACACACAAGCACATGAACAGGCCTCTCACCAGACAGAGTACACTCACGCACACACGTGCACGCACACACACACATAGATAAACAGCTGAGGTCTGCTTGGAGCAGAAATAGGTCAGAGGAGATAAGAACGTGCACACTTTTACAAACTCACAGAGGAAGAGCTACGGAGGAGTTTGTAGGCTCTTAACAGTTCACTTCTAAATCAAACACATATAATTATATAAAAAAAGTGTTCTTATATGAAACAAAGTGTGATAAGTGATTGAATATGTGAAATGTGTGTCAAGTGGTTAACTGAATATGAAGGATTATGTATTATGAGTAAAATGAATGTTATTTTATGTTTTCTTTTAAGATTCACGGTAAACCAAAGAGGTTCTCCACTGCTGGGTATTGAAAAATAGTTTTGAATATTACATAGCACGTTAAAAGAGTGTTTTTCCACAGTTTGAGTAAATCTGGGTGAAAGTTGAAAATTTCTTCTGACTGAAGAAATTGGAACTTTGCCAGATGACAGATGGCATTAAGTCATTCTCTGCTGAGGGAGGGGGACAGCTGAAAGAGACATTATGTCATTTTTCAGTGAGGGCTGAGAGGAGGTGTAAAAAGTTACCTCATCATTAACCAATGAGTACTAACAAAATGATGTAATTCTCCATGGGGGGAGCAGAAAAAGCCCAGTTCCCCTATAAAAGATGAAAGTCTGAGAAGAAAAATTGCTGAGTTTTTGGACCTCTGAAGAATTCTTGTGGATTATACTGAACTCTCTGGAGCTGAAAAAGAAGAAGATTGGATTATCTGAAAAAGGGTTTTTCTTTTTGATCAACAAGGAATACTTTTTTGCCTCTCAGCCCGGATATTTCCAACTTCTTCACAATTTGGACTGGCTTCAGAGATGGAATAATTTTCCTATTCTTTTGGAAATCCCTTGTGGTACTTTCTGACAAGAAAAAGGTAGGATAATCTTCCCAGTTCTATCCACAACTAAATTTATATTAAAATTAAATCATTATGACAGCAAAAAGCCACTTCCTGCATGAAGACGGAAAATCAGTTACAAAGATTCCTCTGTTGATGAAAAATTAAAGTGAGTTTGGGAGAAGCTCTGTGCGCTGACGGAGCGCCGCAAGATTGTTTATGTTAGTGGAACACGGTGTACTTTTATCTCCGCTCTGCTGTTGAGGGCCTCACGGCAGCTCGACTGAGCAATGATGGATTAAAAGCTGCTCTTTTGTGGAATACTATTTTTCCTGATCTAAAAATATTTTAGTGGAACAAACCAACATCTTTTGATAAGATCCAACAATAATTATGGAATACAATTGGCTGAAGTTGCTGAAGTCATGAAGAATTAGTTGAATTTGCTGGATACTTTAAGAAGATTGGATTAATTCAAAAAGAGTTTACTCCAGGACAAAAGAAGTGGTTTTGCGGCATCGGGATCTGCTCTGACGGGTCTTGGCTTATCAGCTTGTTTAAGCTAAGGGAACGCCGCTTCTGACGCCCTGGTTGTCAGTACTGCAGAGCAGATGATGGAAGACCTTGAGGAATTATATTGTGGAAAGAAGACTTGGATTAATGCCTGCATTCGGAGAGCTGATTGATTTTAAATCTGGAAAAGTTTAAAGAGAAGTTTTGTGCGTCGAGAGATCAGACTGCAGCAAGCTGAATGTTTGGAAAACAATCTTTGATGGATTAAAGCTGATTTTGCTGAAGGGATCCTGAAGATTGGAAAGTCAGTTATTGTTTTCGGGTCACCCGGTCTGACCACGGAGTGAGACCTACCAGCTGGAAGCTGACTGACCTTGGATATTCGGCTAGGAGAACACGATGTTCTAATTTTAGCCTCAGGCCTGCTTTGAAGGCCTTGTTCATCAGCATCGCGGAACAACTGAATGGATTACAATATCTTTGAATGGATAACACTTTTGAGGAATAATTGATTTTGCCTGGGAGGATTACCAGATTTTTTAGCCCTGAACAGTTTTGATGGATTACAACTGGGATTTTTAACACGACAGAATTACCTGGAGGTTTTTCTGTGGAATTACAACGAAGACTTATTCAGTCTGCTGGAAGTGCAGACTTTCCTGACTGGATTATAACAGGATTAAATGAAGATTTCTTTGGTGGGATTACAAAACAAGTTTTTCCTAAAGTGGATGATTACAAAACAAGTTTTTCCTGAAGAATTAAAAACACAAGCTTTTCCTATGTGGGATTAAACAAAGATTTGTCCAGTCTGCTGGAGTGCAGACTTCTGATTGGAGCACAACAGCATCACCTGGAGGTTTTTTCTGTAGAACAACAACAAGATTTCCTGATAGGATTAAAACAAAGTTTTCTGGTGGAGATAAAAACACAAGTTGGAACACACCAAGATTACCTGGATGGATTAAATATATTTGATCGGAATCAGATTATTGTAGAATAAACCAACAATTTTAGAAGATTATACAAATTATACATTGGATTGCAACTCAATTCAATTAAAGCTAAAAACACATTAAGGCCCAGCGTGTGGAAGACATCTTTTGGTGAGCTGTGAATCATTTAGTTCTCTTAAATGCAAATCATGTAACCTGATTAAATCTTTTTCTGTAGTAAGTAGTGCTTATGCTGTTACCCCTGCAAATTAAATATTAAAGAATATAAAACGTACAAATTTGGATTTTTCATTTGACTCACCTTGATATTAAATGATGGGAAACTTGGTTCAAAGATAACAACAAGATTATTGGAGGTTTTAAATGGTTGTGTTAGCCAAAAAGAGTAAAACAATATCCTGGAACCTTATTTTCCTAGGTTCTAAAACTAACCAGACGGATAACAATTACTATCTACTAGAGGTAATCTGTCGTTAATGCGTGTTTCTCCGTGGGATACGATCTGACTCCATTCTGCTAAGTCGGGCTATCGGCGGAGTGAAACAGGATATGACATGCAGATTTGAAGACAGTAACAGTCTGGTTGAATTACCTCGTCTCAGCCTTAATCCTAACTAATCTTGAGACATATCGGGTAATACTCGTGTGCAAGGATAAAAGTTAAAAAACCCGTTACTGGAGAGGCTGGAGTGAGGACTTGTCGCAAGATCCTGCGGCTAACCTCACTCACGTAGAATTAACATGGCGCCCAACGTGCTTAAAGCATAAAGAACTCAAGATACCAAGGAATGGAGCACTAAAACTGTGGAAGTAAGGCAACCCTTGAATGACAGGCGTCGAGCTGGAAGACCCTCCCCCGGTGAGGAGCTTAACCAACGTCAATTTAACACGCTGGAAAGTAGCGGGGCCTCAAGGTCAAAGAGGAACAACCAGCCTCCAACACTTCATTTGAGGTTGGACAAAAGGTGTGGGTCAGAGCACAGGATCACCCATCAACAGTTGCAGTAGAGCCAAAATACAACGCCACAGACAAAGTGAAGAGAATATTAGACAATAACACGGTTGTGTTAACAAAAACAGGGAATCCGAGAAATAGAGCAACTGAAGCCAATTCCTAGCTAATTCAAAACCAGAAACCGGATTATGGCCAATGAACCAAGTACCATGCTCCCCTATCGTAGAATGGCCACTATATGCGGGGGAGTTATCTTAAGACAACAACCTCAGAGCTTTGGGCAGGTAGGGCTCTGAAGACCTTGGAGTACGCCAAGAGAAGATACCTGTCAGCAGAATGCGAAATGATCAAGTTGATTAAAGCTGCAAAACAGCTGTGAAGTCAACATGGAACCTACTGGCCTACCCATTTGGTGGGAAGGACCAGGAAAAGTTAAGCCCCTCTAACCTGAGGTGAAGAAAAAAGACCAAGCCCCTCAAAACTTGAGGTGAAGAAAAAAGACTAAGCCCCTCAAACCTGAGGCGAAGAAAAAAATAAAAATGAAACTGTGAGCCCCTCAAACTTGAGGCGAAGAAACAAAAAGAGATGAAAAAATAAACCCCTCAGAACTGAGGTGAAAAGAAAAGATGTACGGGAGTACAACTGAAGCCAGTAAAGGTGGATACCTTTATTTGTGGGAAAACTAGGACCACAGTTTTACCAAGAGTAAGACATGGAAACAACACATAAATTCTGTAAGAATAAAAATAGCTAAATCGATAGCAGTACTGTACAAAGTCAGAGACCTATTGAATGATAAGGCTCTGTATTTGTTGTATAACACAATCATTGTTCCACACTTAATCTATTGTATTGATGTTTGGGGGAATGCGTGTAAAACAATCACAAAGCCTATTTTTGTATTACAGAAAAGAGCTGTAAGAATTATCACTAGAAAGCATTACCGTCATCCATCAAGTACATTATTTTATCAACTAAAATTACTGAAGTTCCATGATTTGGTAGACTATAATATTTTATCAGTTATGTATAGAGCTCAAAATAATGCATTACCTTTAAATATCCAAATGCACTTTGTTAAAAGACAAAGTTGTTATAATCTTAAGGGAACAGAGTTGTTTGTAAAACCACAATTCAGAACCAGTTTGAAGGGACGTTCTACCTCAATTCAGGGAATTAGATTATGGAATGGCTTGGAGAATGTAGTTAAAAATGCCAAGTCAATGTTTACATTTAAAAAAATGATCAAAACAAATATGTTAAAAAAATATATGTGAAATAACGTAATGTGTATTGCATTAGTTAGAAAATTAGAAAGTGTTAGTCAGTTTGTACTGTATTAGTATTAGTTAGAAAACTAGAAAGAGTTAGTCATTTTGTACTGTATTAGTATTAGTTAGAAAATTAGAAAGAGTTAGTCATTTTGTACTGTTGGTTGAAGAATATTATTGTTTAACCTGATTGTTGGAAAAAGTTGGTTGAAGATTATTATTGTTTACATGGTTTGACTACTGTTGTTTAATCTGATTGTTGGAGATAAGGGGCAGATATAATAAGATTTATTCTTCTTTCTGCCACCTTTCATTTTTTTACATTTTGTACACTATCATTATGAGATTGCCTTGTATTGTTTCTTTTGTAAAAAAATGAACAAATTTAATAAACATAAACATAAACATAAACAAGAGTAATGATCTTCACACAATGGGAATTGAGTGAAAGAGGCCCAAAAGATTGTACCTGTGAGTGGGAGGGGACTATGGTAAAGCACTGTGTAAATTGTCAAACGAGGCACAAAGGGTAGACACGCCCATAAGACCTGACTCCACCCTGTGGATTAAAGTCTCAGTACAGATGATCGTGGCTGCACACAGAGGAGTGTACTTGGTGGGAGCTACGATACAGCTGATCAAAAACAATAAAGAAGACACAGAAAAGTCCCAACCCAAGTAAAACAGAGAAAAAGCGAAGTGTGCTGAACGCTTGGGCCAGCAAGACATTTCTGAGGAAATGGAAGCACACAAACAAGGAAATGGACAACTAAAAACTGAACGACGGGGCGCTAGAATCATGAAGGGATCTCATTGCAGGAGAAAAGCTAGAGAATCATTAATCAAGTCATAAGGTGTCCAAATTATATCTGGAAAGGGAGAGATAATATAAAATCTGCAAAAATCATCGAAACATGCTGGTCCTGGGACAGAGACCCGCTTTACAATGACTCGGACTCAGAGGACGGGGAACCCACTTATGTGTGGAATTTGCTGATTCAACGATCCAGGACAGGACCGTATCAACCAGCTCTAATTGTACGGAAAGAACTAGTAAAGTTAGACCGTCCCAGAAAAGATTACACCCTAAAGTTTAACAGAACCAAAAATTACTACTGCTCATGTATAATGTTCTACAGGAACAAAGACCTAACTAAAGGGTCTCTTAGAGGTGTCACTGACTATGCAGTAACAAAAGACTCATGGAGAAGGCCATACAACCCCAGCCCAATGGGGACACCATGGATCTTCAATGTTGTCTATTTAATAGTACTCGGAATGCAATTCAAAATCAGATGGGGCCATAATTACAGAGAGCCACATCAAACACATTTCTGCGAGATCTCCATAGGGGAGTTGGAGGTTTGGACAACAAGCCGAGCTATGAAAATAAGCATCTACAACCGGGAAACTAACCCAAACAAAATAGTGGTTGAAAACACTGAGCTGCCCCTACGAATGCTGTGTGATCGAGTCTGCACGCCCATCAACGATTGGGAAGAGTACCCAGTACGAATGGCTTACAGGATGACTGTATCGTACAGAGGACACCCACTTGTCAGTACGGTAACAGCGTTGGAAGAATGGGGTGAACACTATGTGCAATATGGAAGAAGATCCAGGGAAATGTTCAGACAGAGACTGTGGGAGGCGGAGGAACAGCGTCGAAGAGGTGAGGACCCATCTGAACCTTTTTGTGGGCTGCAAGGCCCCCAGCTTGAACCTACATGTTGGGGGGTCTATCAATGGAAATGGGTGTGGAGAGGGTTGAGCCCAGAATTGCCACACCCATCTCCTCTCTGCGTGGAACTGTACAAAGGACGTGTGAAAGGAAAAGAGGGCCAAGTCCCAGTGTGAGTCAAGTGCGACCACATTGGGCCCGAAAATACTAGCCCTAAAGATAGCAAAAAGTATAGTATGGTTTGACAAACCCAAAATTGACATCTCTATATGGGAAAACTGCACCAAGAACTATTTCTACACAAACACTAAAAATACCAGAAAGTCTCATTTGGATGAACCTCAAGAAGAATGTCACCCTAAGCTTTGTCCTCCAACCTCACCATGGATATTTAATGTGGTCTACATGACGATAAAAGGAATAAGTATCAAATTGAAATGGGGACCCAAACCCCAACAGAAATGGCACCTGGAAGGACCCCAGCCTGAACCTACCGAATGGCTGGTGATTCGGTGGAAGTGGGGGTGGTAAAGGCTGCAACCTGGATGGCCACACCCCTCTCCACTATATCTGGAGCTCCTCAAAGATCAAGTGACCACAACTCACAGGTGCTCGAGGAGGAAGCCCAGAGCTAAAAGAAACAAAGTCTTTGAAAAGAAACTCTCTCAACATGACAAGCCTGGAAAGTAGACTAAGTCGAGATGATTCAAACAGCGATGCAGATCCACACATCAATGAAGAAGATCCACACATCTATGAAGATGTATCACAAATCTATGAAGATATGGCGACCCCTGACCGACCTAAGGACTGTTTAAGGATTATGAGAATGGATAAAGCAACTTGTCTACGAACCCTGCTGCGGGGATTCGTAGTGTTAATAGGCTTAGTTATGTTGTTGGTTATTTTGTATCAAGCCGGAATCAGACCATGGAGCCTAACGCATGTAAAAGTCTCCCATGGGAGATCCAAATATGCAAACATGACCTGCTGGGACACCACGCAAAGAGACATCTTCGTGCCATGGGACCGAAATGAAACTGTTGAAAATCTTACCAAGACCTGGGAAAGAGTAAGACTAGCAGGCTATCCAGCTTGGATGTACCGGTTGGGAAACACCCCTGAATGGGTGTCAGCAGTAGAGGCTGAGAACCTAACGGGGCCAGACAAACCCCACTTCAAGGTAATCAATCTACTGATTTTGCCTGAAGGAATTGTGACCTGGATAATGCTCCTGCATCACAACATAAAAAGGACAACGAGATGTAACTGGATTCATCTGGACAAAGAAACCCCTGAATGGCACTGTGATTGGGGCTGTAGACCACTAATGGGATTATGCCACCAGGGTTACTGGGAGGCTGAAGTGATTTATCCTGCCCCACTGAAGGACGACAGCTGCCAGGCCATACTTCCTCGTTGGGAATTTTGGGGTAATATTCATCTGGACTGTGACAAAGTCCCTCCTTTCATCAGAAGAAACCGAACTGGAGAACATCAAAACCTAACCAAAAGTCAAGACTGTCCACACCGTAAAACACAAGACGGTGCCAGAATCAACGCTACTGAGCAAAGTCCCAAAGTACGACCCAGGAGGTTTGATTCCGAAAGCAGAAAGAAATTGATAATTTTAGCCAACACCGCTTAAAACCCCCCCGGCTCTTGCTAGTATATAGAATTTAGTTTACTTATTTACTTCTTACTACTTATTTCACTTATTTACTCATTTGCAATGTCCTGATACAACCGGCCCAGCTAAGCTGGAAGAACCTGACAAAGCTATCCCAGTCAGGCCAGCAGTAGCTGATCCCATTGACTCAGAGTCTGACTTGATTCTTGAAGACCCAAGGCCAACACCACCGCATCAGCAGGTGATGGATGAAAATACTCCCTACTCGCCTGAAGGATGTCTCAAGCCAGTGAGAATGTTGCTTCTGATGCTCGATCAACGATGGAGTACGCTGACCACTACAAGATCTCCGGAGATGACCTGAGGAAGATGACCTCACCTCAGCCGGGCGGCACACGTGGAACCGACCAGGATGACTACACCATGATGGATGTTGAGAAGAAGCGAACAGCAGTCCAGGGTCCAGAGGCACCAAGGATCCTGCGCGACAAGTCGACGACATCTTGGGGTCCCAGGTGGGGACACAGATGACGATGAGTATTAACATGGGACTTGTTCGAGAAGTACAGCCTGTTTTCAAGCAGGGGATGTCAAAGTATGCAGGACTTTTATATTGAAAACAGACTGTGGCATTTTAGCAAACCATTTTACCAAACACATACATCACAGAGCCACGGGCTGAAAGCCTCAATTGGGGCCATATAAAGTAAGTACCGACACCCACGCGTGCTCACCCTGGCCTGCTCAGAGCAGGGTGTAATAACACACCGTCAGTAACCCTAGATTAGTTTAATTTTTATGGCATTTTAAACTCATATGGTTTTTACTTTTTATATGCTTTGTCTGTATTTTGGTAAACCATCTTTGTGTTATTGTATGGCATTTTTAGTTAACCCTGTGCTATAAGAAATATAAGATTGAGTCAGGCCTCACATTAACACACGCACAGCAAAGGTCATATATGCATGCTCACTCAGGCCCAGGAGGAGGCCTGAACAGAATTAGGTCAAGTAAGAACGCAAGAAGGCCTCAGAGGTAAACCTTTCTGCTGTTAGTTTTGCTGTGTTTTGCTGTTTGTCAAATAGAACTCCCCAAAATAAATAGAAAGAACACTTTGTTAGATGAGCTGAAGGCCTCTTAAAACAGAGCTCTGTGATTCAAGGCCTGTTAAAAATGAAAAGAGTTTTTAAAGCATTTAAAACATCCATCCATCCATCCATCTTCTTCCGCTTATCCGGGGTCGGGTCGCGGGGGTAGCAGCCTAAGTAGGGAGGCCCAGACTTCCCTCTCCCCAGCCACTTGGAGCAGCTCCTCCGGGGGAATCCCAAGGCGTTCCCAGGCCAGCCGAGAAACATAGTCCCTCCAGCGCGTCCTGGGTCTTCCTCTGGGTCTCCTCCCGGTGGGACGTGCCCGGAACACCTCACCAGGGAGGCGTCCAGGAGGCATCCTAACCAGATGCCCGAGCCACCTCAACTGGCTCCTCTCGATGTGGAGAAGCAGCGGCTCTACTCCGAGTCCCTCCCGGATGACTGAGCTTCTCACCCTATCTCTAAGGGAGAGTCCAGCCACCCTGCGGAGAAAACTCATTTCAGCCGCTTGTATCCGAGATCTTGTTCTTTCGGTCATAACCCAAAGCTCATGACCATAGATGAGGGTGGGAACGTAGATCGATCGGTAAATTGAGAGCTTTGCCTTTTGACTCAGCTCTCTCTTCACCACGACAGACCGGTACAGCGCCCGCTTCACTGCGGACGCTGCACCTATCCGCCTATCGATCTCACGCCCCAGTTTTCCCTCATTCGTGAACAAGATCCCGAGATACTTAAACTCCTCCACTTGGGGCAGGACCTCCTCCCCGACCCGGAGAGGGCATGCTACCCTTTTCCGGCTCAAGACCATGGCCTCGGATTTGGAGGAACTGATCCTCATCCCGGCCGCATCGCATTCAGCTGCAAACCGCTCCAGCGAAAGCTGTAGATCACGAGCTGATGAAGCCAATAGGACCACATCATCTGCAAAAAACAGAGAAGCGATTCTAAGGTCACCAAAACGGATCCTCTCAACACCTTGGCTGCGCCTAGAAATTCTGTCCATAAAAGTTATGAACAGAATCGGTGACAAAGGGCAACCTTGGCGGAGTCCAACTCTCACCGGAAACGAGCCTGACTTACTGCCGGCAATGCGGACCAAGCTCTGACACCGGTCGTACAGGGACCTAACAGCCCTTATCAAAGGGCCTGGTACCCCATACTCCCGGAGTACCCCCCACAGAACCCCCCGAGGGACGCGGTCGAATGCCTTCTCCAAGTCCACAAAGCACATGTAAACTGGTTGGGCAAACTCCCACGCACCCTCCAGGACCCTGCTGAGGGTGTAGAGCTGGTCCAGTGTTCCACGACCAGGACGAAAACCACACTGCTCCTCCTGAATCCGAGGTTCGACTATCCGACGGACCCTCCTCTCCAGAACCCCTGAATAGACCTTACCAGGGAGGCTTAAGAGTGTGATCCCCCTATAGTTGGAACACACCCTACGGTCCCCCTTTTTAAATAGGGGAACCACCACCCCAGTCTGCCAATCCAAGGGAACTGCCCCAGATGTCCACGCGATATTGCAGAGTCGCGTAAGCCAACACAACCCTACAACATCCAGAGCCCTAAGGAACTCCGGGCGAATCTCATCCACCCCCGGAGCCTTGCCACCGCGGAGCTTTTTAACCACCTCGGCGACCTCAGCACCAGAGATCAGAGAACCCGACCCAAAGTCCCCAGGCTCTGCTTCCTCAGTGGAAGACGTGCCAGTAGGATTGAGGAGGTCTTCGAAGTATTCCGCCCACCGACTCACAACATCCCGAGTTGAGGTCAGCAGCACGCCACCTCCACCATAAATGGTGTTGGTCTCGTACCTCTTTCCCCCCCTGAGACGCCGGATGGTGGACCAGAATCGCCTCGAAGCCGTACGGAAGTCATTCTCCATGGCCTCTCCGAACTCCTCCCACGCCCGAGTTTTTGCCTCAGCAACCACCCGAGCCGCATGCCGCTTGGACTGCCGGTACCTATCAGCTGCTTCCGGGGTCCCACAAGCCAAAAAGGCCCAATAGGACTCCTTCTTCAGCCTGACAGCATCCCTCACTGCCGGTGTCCACCACCGGGTTCGAGGGTTGCCACCTCGACAGGCACCAACAACCTTGCGGCCACAGCTCCGATAAGCTGCCTCGACAATAGAGGCGCGGAACACGGCCCACTCGGACTCCATGTCCCCCGCCTCCCTCGGAACGTGTTCAAAGCTCTCCCGGAGGTGGGAGTTAAAGCTCCGTCTTACGGGAGACTCTGCCAGACGTTCCCAGCAGACCCTCACGATACGTTTGGGTCTGCCAGGTCTGACCGGCATCCTCCC
>JBBPBX010016268.1:7758-44323 GCA_038048925.1 Garcialebias charrua
TGCTACCAGTCAGATGGAAAGTGGGTCCAGTAAATGTCTCTGTCAGATCTTTACATTCAGCACAGAAAAAACAATATCGTTCACAAATAAAGGAAAGGAGCAAAAAATGTTATAAAGTCTATATTAACATCATAAGCTATATGGTGCATGCATATATATATATATACACACATTCCCTCAACAAATATTTCACATTTTTTATTATTTGTGAAAAGGTGCTGACAACCCTCTGACTGGGTTCCTTCCATCTTTTCACATACATCAGAACAACACTGATCTGCAGATCCAACACTGAATAAGCAAAGTATCAGAGCTGACAGTCAGCTGAGATGTTTTTGAGTAAGTTTTGAAGCATAAATATATGTTTGAGTATGAAACACCTTTTATTATATTTCTGTGTCTCGCCCCAACCGTTTCTTAGTTCCCTTTCAGTTCGGTCTCTCAGTGCAACATACTCGCTATGGGAATTGCACCCCCGCGCGATTACCTGAAGGAATACAGTTCCCTTTCAGTTCGGTCTCTCGGTGCAACATACTTGCTATGGGAATTGCGCCCCCGCGCGATTACCTGAAGGAATACATTCACGCCTTTTACGGCAGGGGGCGTCACCCGCGCCAGAGGTACCGCCCTTCAGGTACTTAGGCGACTGACGCCCCTCCAACTGTCTCTTTTTTGCCTTCACCTCGCAAATACCTGAACTACCTCTCTTCGCGGGACTTCTCTGCTGCTCCATCGCTCAACCTGAGGTGAGCTCGCTCCCTGCACAGAGCGCACAGAGAATTTTTCCCTGCATACTGCTGGACTAGCGAAAGCTAGTCCAGTACATTTCTATAACTTCAAAGTCTTTTTCTCTCCTCTCCCTACAGGTTGCTTCGCTACAACAGTGTTATAACTACGCCACAACTGCTACCCCGGCTAACAGACTAGCGGGCTAGCCAACGAAAGCGACACGACGCACCTGACACCTGACAACGAAGAAAAATGATTCTGGAAGGTCTCGCTCGCCTTGTCTCGGACATGCCTCCGGAGAAGGCAAAGCGAAAGATAAAACTTCAAAGGGAACCCAGCGGGACGGCGAGCCCAACTTCGCGCGCCTGTCCCAGTGGCAGTGGATTTGCTCTCGCAGCGATGGACACCCACGAGGCCTGTCCAGTCTGCCTGGGTATATTTCATGCAAGACAAGCTCTGGACGCGCCCGACTCTTGCCCACACTGCAGCCAGATGCTGGACGCGGTGCTACGGCAACGGGTGGACCTCGTGGCCAAGGCCATGGGAAGCTCAGCTGGTCCACTGGACCCGGACACCACGGAGACCCTCACTCCGACACCAGAGCTCGAACACATGGCTCTACACGACAGCACGCACGTCGAATGGGGCGACAGCCCTGACCCGCTTGCTCCCATGGTGGACCTAACAGTCGAATTCGACACCAGGGGCATGATGAATGAAGACGAGATCTCCATCTCAGCCTCGGGCAAATTTTCAGTGGAGGAACCAGAACTAGAAATCGAGGATCCGGGAGAGGACCTCCCCAGGACCCCGATACCTGCGCTCCCTGAAACGGACTTCTCTATCCTGGCCCTGTTCGACCTGTGCCACAGAGCAGCGGATGCGTTGAACATCCCCTGGCCGGAACCCCCACCTCGCCAACAGGTCACGAGGCTGGCGGGGAACTATTTCTATTCTAAACAGCAGGCTGCAACGAGGCAAAGGATGCCCGTCTTCCCTGACTTCTTCACAGAACTGACCCGCACCTGGCCTCAACCACGTGCGCCTATGCTCCTTCCTCTCTCTCAATTCCTCGACGTGGAAGGCATGGATCAGGTGGGTTTAGCCAACGCGCCTCAGATCGAGGACACGCTGGCATCCCACTTGGCTCCCAAGTCATCAGGAACAAAACCGACTCTCCCCAGTAAAGCTTGCAGAGCCTCAGCGTCGCTTCTCGAGAAGTGCTACAGAGCTCAAGGACTCGCGGTGCGCGCCATGAACGCGTCCGCGATGATGGAGGCTTACCTCGCAGAAAAACTCCAACAACTGCAGGAAACCTCGGATAAGCAAGCTGCTGCCAAATTACTGGACGAAGCACGCAGAGCAACAGACTTTGTCCTCCGCATGATGGGGTCAGCTGCTATGGCTCAGGGCAGAGGTATGGCAGAAGTGGTCATCGCGATCCGCCACCTGTGGATGACGCTGACGGATTTACCGGAGGGACAAAAGGTGCCTTTTCTCTACCACTCGATAGAAGCGGAAGGACTTTTTGGCCAGACTTTGGAGCGAATCCAAACCAAGCTGGACCAAAGGCGCAGGCAGGCTGAAGCCCTCAGGGTGGGCATTCCCCGTCGGAGTTTCGCCCCCCCCCCAGAGAACCTGCTGGAGGCAGACCTGCACAGCCGCGGCACCGCTCGATGACGCGTGCGCCACCGCAGAAGCGGACAGCATACAAGGAGGAACCTCGGCAAAGACCCCCGCTAAGCCAATCTCGCTCCGAGCACGCATGGAACTAAAACAGGTTTGTCCCACGCCAAGCGAGCAGGCATAGGGCCTCCTCCGGGACACTCGCCAAAAATGTGCCTGATGAACCAGGCCAACGTTTACATTTCAGACGGCCTCCTGCCCACGAGGTAATGGGAGTGTTCGCACCTTGTTCAGACTTTATTTGTAGCAATGTACAAATGGCTGATAACTCTGTTGCATGCACAAACCATGTTCTCCCTGCTGTGAGTGACATCAAATCATGTATGTCGTTGCACGTAAAAACGAATAAAGTTCATAAAACAGCACATCCCTGTTTTATTGACGTTCAAAAAAAAAGAAAACAACAACACACCAACACAAATAATGTCAACAGTACGGGCCTCTCTGGTCTGTCTGCCATCATAAAGGGGGGGGCACATCCCCCTCCCTCACGGCTCATGGGGTGCCAGCCTACTCAATAAGCCCCAGCTGAGTGCCTCAGGACCTGTCTCCAGTAGACAGACCCAGAGGCATCTGTGAACAAACCCTACACCTCTCGCAGAGACAGGTGGGAAAGGGCACGTGTCCCAGTCCCCGCTCCATTATGAGCAAGGGGCTGGCTAATACACTAACCAGACAAACACGTGACAGGTTCGCACCACAGGAGAGCACATCAGAGGCCCCAAGGCAGACACAATTTTCACACCCTCAAAGTAGTGGCTGTGATCACGTTACTGTGTGTGGAAAAGAATCGGAGTCGAACCAGAATTTTCCTCATGACTTTGAAAGGAAACTGGGCTCCTTATCAACAAATTATTCTGAGTCTGCCAGCCATAAAGGATCATCCCCACGTTCACACATTGTTGCTGCTCCTTTATTATTCATGAAGGGCACACAACGCTCGAGCGCTAGAAAAGCAGCACGTGTTTTTCCTCACAAAGCTGCACCAAACTTGTCCCCACACACCAGTACCCCACTGGGTGGGACCACATTTGGACTCAGGAGGTCTGCTTGTCTACAGAAGCAGCAACCCCTCAGTTCAATAAATCCTATCTTGGAGGGAAACAGTAGTTTTCCTGTCCAGACTCAATCTAATAAAATTAATGGACTTCATCTGTCTTCGAGGAGACTCGATCAGGGAAGTCTGTTAACACATCAACGTGGAGGCCCACTCCCCAACTTGGTTGACCCTCAAAGGCTCACACAGGAAGTCGCAGTCCAGCTGCCTAGGCCAGGATCTGGAATTAATTCCAGCCTGTTGGCTGAGAAGGACAGGCTGATGGCTTCGGGCCTGCCTGAGAATGTGGTAAAAACCATACAAAATGCCCGTGCCGGGTCAACACAGTCCCTATACGCACAAAAGTGGCGCATCTTCGAAGCCTGGTGCTCAGAAAGAAATATAATTTCTTATGCTTGCGACCTGGCTCAACTACTAACATTCCTTCAGGACTTACTGGAAAAGGGTCGTTCTTATTCAACGATTAAGGTGTTCCTTGCAGCTATCTCTGCCTGTCACGAGGGCTGGGGACACAGGACTCCTGGAGCACATCCAATCATAATGAGATATATGAAAGGTGTGCTTCGAACTAAGCCACCCAGCAGGACCTTGACCCCTGGTTGGGATCTTGGCCTGGTCTTGGGGGCTCTTTGCGACCCGCCATTCGAGCCTCTGAGCGAAATTAAGATAGATCTTCTATCTTATAAAACTGCTCTTCTCCTGGCTCTTTGCTCGGCGAAACGCGTGGGTGACCTCCATGCATTGTCTGTACATCCAATGTGTACCAGATTCGCCCCTGACGGGTCAAAGGTCACACTAAGGCCTAATCCCGCATACACTCCCAAGGTTTTGACTCTGAACCATAGGAGTCTAGACTTTGATCTCTCCTCCTTTCCGCCTGATCCTGTCCTCACTCAGGAACAGGAAAGGCTACAGGCTCTCTGCCCAGTGAGGGCTTTACGCATCTACATGCAGAGAACAGCCGAATGGAGAAAAACAAACCAACTGTTCGTATGCTTTGCCGCACCTGCTACAGGAAAGGCCCTATCAAGACAGCGCCTCTCACATTGGGTGACGGAGGCCATTAAAAGGGCATACGGTAGCAAAGGTCAACAAGTGCCCCCTGGAGTCCATGCTCACTCAACCAGGGGCTTGGCCACTTCCTGGTCATTGTTCAAGGGCGTGTCAGTTGCAGACATTTGTGCTGCTGCGAACTGGAGCTCTTTAAACACTTTTGCAAAGTACTACAGTTTGGATGTTACTGCGTGTGATGTCACTCAGGCTGTTCTTTCTAATACACAATAGAAAGTAGCTTTGAGATGCCTTCTGGTCAAGGGCAGACGTTCACACTAACAGGCATTTCACTGAGCATTTCAAGGGCGTGAATGAATTACGTTCCCATAGCAAGTATGTTGCACCGAGAGACCGAACTGAAAGGGAACTGAAAGTTATGCACCATAACTCATGTTCCCTGAAGGAAGGGAACGAGGTGCAACATAGCTGGCCCTTTTCAATGCTGAAAGCTCGGTGAAGTGCAATTTTGGAGACAGTTGGAGGGGCGTCAGTCGCCTAAGTACCTAAAGGGCGGTACCTCTGGCGCGGGTGACGCCCCCTGCCGTAAAAGGCGTGAATGTATTCCTTCAGGTAATCGCGCGGGCGCAATTCCCATAGCAAGTATGTTGCACCTCGTTCCCTTCCTTCAGGGAACATGAGTTATGGTGCATAACTTTCAGTTTTGATGTCTTTAACGTCAACTTATGGAAGTAGCTCCGATGTGTTTATTTCTGCATCACATTCAGATAAATCACTTCCTTAAAGGAGTTGTATGTAACTTTTCTAACAATACATTTTTAACATATTTCTTCACTTTGTCACTACCTCCTGACATACTACCTCCTGACATACTGATTTTAGACAAGTAATCTCTGAAAAAAACTATTGTCCCCTTGCTTCTCTAAAAGCATTTCTAAAAAGCCACAGTGACACGCCGTTAACCAGCCAATAAAAACAGAGTTTGTAACCAGCCAATAAAAACAGAGCTTGAATTTGAATTTCAGCAGAGCAAGGGTAACAGAGCCATATATGGCTCTGAGGGGGAGGGACCAGAAACGTGTCTCTGTTCAAAATTTTCCTAAGTTCCAGCCGTTCCAGAAATTACATACCTTTAAGGCTCTCCCATAGCTCTGCGTACTGCCGTACGCCGGTCCGTGCGCGCTTACTGTGCGCCGCGCATTCGCTCCCACAGCTCTGCGTTTCTTTCTCACATTCATTCTCGCTGCAGCCACAGCGCAGAGCGTTCGCTGATTGGTCGTTTGCTGACACGCCTACTGAATTTCAGTTCGCGGGGAAAGAAGAAAAAAAGGAGCCGGCAGCTTCAGCGCAGCGGTTTTCTGTGTTTATATCTTATTAAAATATTCTATAAAAAATTTTTTTTTAAACACACTGCAAGACCAACGGAGCGTTGAGGCCAACAGCCCTCCAGGAATCTGCAGAAACCTCGCGCAGCCAGGTAGGACCCGAGTTTAAATTTGCTTGTGACAAATTTAATTTCCTCATTTTCAGAGTGAGCAGAGGAAGCGATCACTTGATACATTGATTGTATTGTACTTGATATAGAATACATTTGTGTCAAATACAAAACAGTCCGGCGTCGGGCAGACAACGCGCCTCGCGTACGCGGTCGTAAAATTTGAGCTTCGCGCGTATGGTACGCTTGTGCCTCTGCGTACGGACGGCGCACGGACGGCGTAGTGCGGCGTACGGCCGAACGCAGAGCTCTGAAAGGGCCTTTACCCTCACTTTAATGATGAACATTTCCCGTTTCTTCACCTCAGCACAACAACCGTAGTTTTTGGCTTCCTATCCGTAAACAGATCTTCGCAAAAAGATTTGTAACTTGTGTAATTTTTTTTTTACTCATACAAATCTTTGCGAACAAAAGCACAAATTCATTTTACAAGGTTACAAAACTAATTTACAAGTACAAAATATTTATGACTAGAATTTGTGCCCATACATGTGCTGCAACATTTTTTATTTGTCCTCTTATATTTAAATGTTCATTTTGTGTATGGTTTTAGCAGGAAGTGGTCACTTATGTTCCTATAAATGGGAATATTTAAGCACAACATCCACAGTGTCAACATCTGCAGGGAACATCTGGACCTACAGTGTTGATTTTAGTCAGGACTAAATTATCTTTGCACTTGATCAAGTTTCATTTGTGTCACTCAGCTCAGCTGCTCAACAGATCAGATTCTTAGAAATGAGGTTGAGATTATAAGCATAATATCTTAATATCCTAAATGTTGTATTTAGCTTTTTGAAAAGCCTTAGTTTAATTCTGAGCTAATGAGCTAATGGATCAAGGCTTTTAAATCTTACAGCTTATTCAGCACAAAGCAGCTCAAGAGCTGACTGATGCTTCGGAAAGAGACCATATTTCTCCTGTTTGCACCTCTCTGCATTAGTTTCTGGTGAACAGCAGAATTCAATTCAAAATCCCCCTCATTACATATAAAGCCACGAATGATCTAGCTCCAGCATAATTAAAGCAAGTACCCGGTAATTGTCCCCTGCAACCCAGCTAGAGACAGGTCTCTCCAAAACTAGAGTGAGAAAAAGAGCATTCAGTTTTCATCTCTCTTCCTTTTATGCTCATAAATATTTAATTATATGATTGTTAAATACAGCAGAACAGTGACTTCCAGTGCCAAATGATATTTTGGCAAAAAGTCATCAAATTTTTGCCAGGAAAAAGTGAAGTGTGAAGTTTATGGGATTGGAGTTGTTTTAAGACCGCAGCAATCTTCTTTGGTCACGGTCTTACTACAGTTTATAGCTCATCAGTCTGTTAGAACTAATCTATTCTTTTCCCCATCTAAGGTTATTTGAAGAGTTGTCTTGCAGGGAAGATATCATTTGTTAATTTTTTCCCACAGTACCACCTCTTCATCAGTGTCTCTCCATGACATGACTTGAGTCATGACATCTTTGACAATGTTTAAGTTTTTGTGACTACAGTAGTCCCTCTCTACTTTGTGGTTTGTTTTTCGTGGACTCTCTCTATCGAGGTTTTTCAAAGCAAGATTGAACATGGCACGCAATTGGTTGATTGATGGATGAGCCGCACGATCGGCACGGAATTTTTATTTAAAATAAATTATTTTAAATTATTTAGCACCAGTGTGCAGCCCAAGCTGCAGGAGAAGCTTCCTCCATATATCTGCCCTGCAAAAGAGAAGTGGGCGTGGCCAAGAGTGCAGGCAGGTGGCAGAGAGCTGAAATCATGACATTCTGTGCTCTTTTAGAGTTTTTAGAGTTAAGAAACATTGTTTCATTGTTTAGAATATTGCAAGAGTGTGGGAAGGGTTTTAAACGTGCCCAACCCGACCTGATATTCAAGCCTGGCCAGGCCAAAATAATGTGCTGGATGGGCGGGCCAGGTCGGCGTTGGGCTTTTGATTGTGCCAGCGACCACGCACGACCGACGATCGTTAATAACTATCCATCCATCCATCCATCCATCCATCATTTTTTACCCGCTTCTTCTATTTTGGGTCAAGGGGGGTCGCCAGTGCCCATGTCCAGCAGTCACTGTGCGAGGGGCGGGGTACACCCTGGACATGGTCACAAGTCCATCACAGGGACAGAGATAAACGAGACAAACAACCATTCACTCTCTCACTCACACCTAAGGACAATTTAGAGTCACCAATCAGTCAAACGCATGTTTTTTGGTCTGTGGGAGGGAACCTGAGTACCAGGAGAAAACCCACGCATGCACGGAGAGAACATGCGAACTCCACCCAGAAAGGCCACCGGACCGGGATTTGAACCAGGGACCTGCTTGCTGAGAGTCAGCAGCTCTACCAGTTGCTCCACTGTGCTGCCCAGTTAATAGCTATAATAACTAGAATATTAAACAACTATAATAATCCATTGTTAATAAACGATATATCGTATAGCTTCCTATCTTTAAAATACATTTTTAAATCATGTCAAACTGATTTGCTTACAAAAGCAAATAAAACGCTTAATAAAACAACATTTTATTTATTTAATCAATTTTTCCGGGTTCGTGTCTAGTTAATTTGGCTGGTTTCAGGTCTCTGGGTCGGGGAGGAGGTCCTGCCCCAAGTGGAGGAGTTTAAGTATCTCGGGGTCTTGTTCACGAATGAGGGAAAACTGGAGCGTGAGATCGATAGGCGGATAGGTGCAGCGTCCGCAGTGAAGCGGGCGCTGTACCGGTCTGTCGTGGTGAAGAGAGAGCTGAGTCAAAAGGCAAAGCTCTCAATTTACCGATCGATCTACGTTCCCACCCTCATCTATGGTCATGAGCTTTGGGTTATGACCGAAAGAACAAGATCTCGGATACAAGCGGCTGAAATGAGTTTTCTCCGCAGGGTGGCTGGACTCTCCCTTAGAGATAGGGTGAGAAGCTCAGTCATCCGGGAGGGACTCGGAGTAGAGCCGCTGCTTCTCCACATCGAGAGGAGCCAGTTGAGGTGGCTCGGGCATCTGGTTAGGATGCCTCCTGGACGCCTCCCTGGTGAGGTGTTCCGGGCATGTCCCACCGGGAGGAGACCCAGAGGAAGACCCAGGACACGCTGGAGGGACTATGTTTCTCGGCTGGCCTGGGAACGCCTTGGGATTCCCCCGGAGGAGCTGCTCCAAGTGGCTGGGGAGAGGGAAGTCTGGGCCTCCCTACTTAGGCTGCTACCCCCGCGACCCGACCCCGGATAAGCGGAAGAAGATGGATGGATGGATAGATGGATGGATGGGTTTCAGGTCGGGCTCGGAAAAAAATTATACAGATTTGGTCCGGGCCGGGTTGGATTTTTTAAGACCCGAATGCAACTCTACTTGTACTACTATTCCTACTTTGCGTTTTTTCTTCTTCCAGTTATCGTGGGGCTTCAGGGTACGGACACCCGTACGGATCCCCCGCAATAAATGATGGACTACCGTATTTAGACAAGATGTGAAGTCAGACTAAAATTACAAACACCAAGTAATCTCATCTCGAATACAAGTCAAGTTAAATGATTTTCTTCTGTTTTAATTTTCCTGAATTGTGATTATTAAAAAGGTGAGTTTGTGTTTTTTATTAATATTTTTATTTATACTATGCACTTGATTAAAAAAGTATTTTAATTCAAAAACATTTAGTTATTTTTAATGTTTGCATTACAATTCTGTCTATTGTACACAGCATTTATTTCAAACAAATAAATATTTCTCATGAATAGGGGTTCAGTGTGTTTTGATTTGCCACAAATTGTAACTCATTTACACCTGTCCTGCTGTGAAATTGAGCCTCAGCTCTGCTTGTTCATCACTCCTGTTCTCGACATCCCTGAGTGATTTGGAGTCTTTGTTGGTGCGTTTTCGTTTGTGCTCGTAGTGTTTGATCTGCTGGATGGCCTGCATGTATCCTCCTCTCCTCTGAAAGTCAAAAACACACTGGTGTGAATTATTAAAGAGCCGAGAGAAGACAGATTCTTCTTTTACAGAATCTGACATCTCAGCAGTGTTATTTGGTTTGTCTGATCTCTAAAGCTTTACTGAATCCGTTGGGTGAATGCTTTTCCTCCCGTTCCCCCTCTCGTCGTCTGGTGAGATCAGCTTGGGTTGAATCACTTGTTGCAACAACAGTGTCCAGAAAAAAAATCTGGATTGTCTACTTTGTACATCACTGCAGCAGCCTCAACAATTTCTTTCTCAGTCTTCAATCCTCCTCCTGTTGTCGTCTTCTGGGAGTGGGGAAAAGGTCAAAAAAGAGCCTCCCAGTGAAATGAAATGTTTTGATTGTGGCTTGGACGTATGTTTCCTTAAGGAAATTGAATTGACCGGTGGTCATGTCTGCGTAGCGGCACTTCTAGTTCACTGACCTCTTTCACCTCACTCTTATCAACTGAGTCCCAGACTCAGCCTTGCGGTGTCAGCGGGCCATGCTCATCACCACACATCTGTCACTGCGAGCAGCCACTGAGGTGACATGGAAACACTTTAAATACAAACCTCAGAGGACACGGATGTTGTATTATAAATGAAAGTTTTATACTGCAAAGGGAAGGGCCACTGGCTGTTTTGTTCCACGATTCTTACCCTTATTCACTTGATTACACTTATGAGTCCACTTCTCAGCTTTTCAAACTGCTCTTGTCCTCTCACTCACCTGACTGTTGGTCTGTTCATCTGCTGCCTCTCTCATTTTCTCCTTATCCAGCGCGCTCGCTCCACTACCGTATTTTCGTCCTATAATTCACACCTTTTTGCCTAATTTGCATGCCCTGCGACTTATAGGGCGAAGCGACATATTTAGGGATTTTTTTCTCATATTTTTTAGACCAATTTTTGGCTGAGATATGACCGTTTCCATTCATTCTGATGAAAAAAATGGAGCAGTACCACTTTCGGCCACTAGGGTCCACCAACCGTTCCCAGCTCATGTGTCCGACAGCAGACTCATCTGGTCGGACTCACTCTGTCGTAGCACGGCCTCCTGCTCTCTGGAGGTATGAACTACTGTTACCTCAGTGTTTTACTGTTAGCAAAATAGGTCAAGAACCACAGGACAGATTTTGATGAAACTTACAGAAAGTAATCACTGGATGGACATTTACAACCTATTAGCTGTAGGAGATGTTTGAGCTAAAATTCGATTTATTTATAATTTATTTTTGCAGAGCGCGCACACTTTTGGAAGACCGTCAAAGCGAAACACTTTAAATCCAGCTGATTTGAACATTACGTCAATTTTTAAAGGAAAAGTTAAAGGTGCAGTCTGCAGTTTCTGTAGTGCAGTCTGTAAGTTTTCTAAAAATATATTTTTAACATATTTCTTCACTCAGTCACTATCTCCTGACAGACTGATGTTAGACAAAGTAATCTCTGAAAAAAACTATATTCCCCTTGCTTCTCCAGGTGTTACTAAAAGCATTTCTAAAAAGCCACAGTGACCCGCCATTAACCAGCCAATAAAAACAGAGTTTTTAACCAGCCAATAAAAACAGAGCTTCTCACTTCTCACGCTCCTAACCCACGCCCCCGCCTGTCCCAGCCCCCGCGGCCGCGCAGGTTCTCGTTGAAATAATTGCAAAGCGATGCAAAACTGTTTTGTATGTGACACAAATGTATTAAATTCCCCTTCTTCATCCCTGATCTGGACTTTTCTTTTGTTTTTTTGCCAAAAGTCAAGTGATCGCTTCATCCTCCGCTGACTCCATGACTGAAATGAGGAAATGAACGAATTTGTCACGAGCGAATTAAACTCGGGTTCAACGTGGCTTTGCGAGGCTCAGCAGGTTTGCTGATGTTCTGGTGTGCTGGACCAGTGCTCCATGTTTTTATTTTATTTTTTAGAACGTTTTATTAACATATAAACACAGAACTTCGCAGCGGCTGCCACAGGACATGCAGTGAAGGCGGAGCATTCAGAAGCAGAGCTGAATTTCAGCAGAGCAAGGGGGAGCAGAGCCATATATGGCTCTGAGGGGGAGGGACCAGAACGCTTTCCCTGTTGAGAATTTTTCTAAGTGCTGCGTTCTACAAAAACTGCAGAGTGCACCTTTAAGCTCAGAAACACTTTTGCTATAATGTCAGCAAACATACCGGTATATATTTTTAAAGGTGTATATCTTGTTAAATTTTAAAGAAATGAAGCGTATCCGCTCGCTGCGCGTGCACGCTTCACTGCACCGACGTAGCGAAACAATTTTTTTTAATTCTGCTGATTTGACTGGTACGTGCATTCATTAAGGAAAAGTTCAGCTCAGACACATCTTTGCTATAATTTTCAGCAAACAAATAATTGTTTTTAAGTGTTAATCTTGTCAAAGCCCTACCGTGCATGCTCCTGTGGCCATTTCCGGGTTGTCACCGCTGACGCGTAACATACGCGACGCATCAGCTGTGATGCATAATAGATGCGACTTATAGGGCGAAGCGACATACTTATGGATTTTTCCACTTTATTGGACATAATTGGACTGATGCGACTTATCAGGCGGAAAATGGCATTAAAAGGCGGATGGCATTAAGAAGGCCAAGGCCACGTATGCACAGAGGATCGAGGGACAGTTCACCTCACATGATCCACGGAGCATGTGGCAGGGCATCAAATGCTTAACAGACTACAAGGGCAAAAGCAAACAATGCCCCAGGGACCCATCCCTGCCTGATGCCCTCAATAAGTTTTATGCACGTTTTGATGATCCAAACAGACCAACTAGCACCAGACTCACCTCATCACCAGACGAGGAGCACCTCAAAGTGACCGCAGCAGAAGTGAGAGGTAGTCTCAGAAGGATCAATCCTCATAAAGCCACGGGTCCAGACAACATCCCAGGGAAAGTTCTGAAGGAATGTGCGGACCAGCTCTGTGAGGTGCTGGCTGACATCTTCACCACCTCACTTGCACTGGAGTCAGTTCCCACCTGCCTGAAGACCGCGACCATCATCCCAGTCCCAAAGAGCTCCACAGTGACTGGTCTGAATGACTATAGACCGGTGGCCCTCACCCCGATAGTCGCTAAATGTTTTGAGAAACTGGTCATGTCCCACATCAAGGCAACCGTCAACATCAACGAGGACCCTCATCAATACGCATACCGTGAGAACCGATCAACAGAGGACGCCATTTCTTCCGTGGTCCACACTGCTCTCACCCACCTGGATCAGAAGGACTCATACGTGCGTCTGCTCTTTGTGGACTTCACATCTGCCTTCAACACCATGATCCCCCAAACTCTGATAGACAAACTATCTACACTTGGACTAAGCCCCTCTATTTGTAACTGGGTACTAGACTTCTTAACAGACAGACCACAGTCCGTGAAGATCCACAACTTCTCCTCCTCCACCATAACCCTCAGCACTGGCTCTCCTCAGGGATGTGTGCTGAGCCCCCTTCTGTTCACTCTGCTCACATATGATTGTACAGCCACACTTCCAGGCTGTCATATTGTTAAGTTTGCAGATGATACAGCGGTGGTGGGATGCATCACAAACAATGATGAGTCCAGCTACAGACAGGAGGTGGAACACCTGGAGAGCTGGTGCAAAGAGAATAATCTTCACATGAATGTGAAGAAGACAAAGGAGATGATTGTGGACTTCAGAAGGAACAAACACACCCACGCCCCACTGAAAATAGGTGGGTCTGCAGTGGAAGTGGTCTCCAGCTACAAATACTTGGGTGTACACATGAATGATAACCTCAGCTGGAGCAACAACACCACCAGCCTGATCAAGAAAGGTCATCAGAGACTCTACTTCCTCAGACGGCTGAGACGTGCTGGTCTGAGCAGCCCAGTTCTCACCTCGTTCTACAGGTGTGCAGTGGAGAGTGTCCTGTGCTCCAGCATCAACGTGTGGCATGGAGGCTGCACAGTTGAAGAGAGGAAAGCTCTGCAGAGAGTGGTGAAGGCTGCACAGAAGTCTGTTGGAGTCAGTCTCCCCACAATCACAGACATTTACACCTCCAGATGCAGAAAAAGAGCGACCTGCATCATGAAAGACCTCACTCATCCAGCACACTCACTCTTTGCCCCACTCCCCTCAGGACGGAGGTTGAGGAGCATCAAGTGTAGAACCACTAGACTGAGGAACAGCTTCTACCCTGAGGCTGTTAGACTCATGAATAAATAAAATAAAAAATAAACACTGCAAAATATCACATCATACTGATGCTGATCTGTTTTCTTGTTGCTGTGTTCATCTGTGACCATCTGCTCATACAAACTCATGTTCGTGCTGCTGTTTATTCCCACTATATTAGGCTTAGTGTATTACTAGTTGATGTTTTTCTTAGTTAATTCTAGATGTTATTACTGTTTTTCTCTTGCATTTGTTGTTGGATGTAACTGGGACCCCGTGTACATAATCTCGTTTTCATCACATGTACCACATGCGGTGCAAATGACAATAAAGACTCTCTGACTCTGACTCTCTGAAATACGGTACTTCCTATTTGCCCACAGCTTGTTTTTTTTTCCTTCCTATTGTCGGTACACATTCTTCATCTTTTCCCTCCATATTTCTCCTGCACTTGGTTGTAAACACAAAGCACTTAATTGCTCCCTGTGGCTCTTCGATTTCCAAGTAATTGCTATGATGCTAGCTGGTTTGCTAATGTCGCCCTATTTGAGTCTTTGCCCAAGGTTACTTTGGATACAAATAAAAGGAGGTGAGCAAAACAAACAAGCTCACAGTTTGCTCTCATTTCTCCAGAGGAAACCGTTATATCGCTCTTTGATTTGATTGTCGGGAGCTTGTTGTTTTTACGTGTGAGGAAAATGCGATGCAAGAGAAAATTGTGTCTTTTTGATACTTCACCAAAGAAACAAACTACAGTAACAGCCTGTCTTTTTTATTATCGTTTGCAAAGTGTTGCAGGCCTACCGCTGAGACCTGCTTTCTGCCTGACTGTGTGCCAGCGTATAAGCTGCACAATGTGCATCTGTCTGCTGCTACCTCCAGGAAATAAAGTGGTTTGACAGAGCTGCTCCTCAGAGACTGCAGCAATGAGCTGCTGTGCGACATCACCTGTTGCCCTTCACTGCAACTCAATCACATCGTCTTGGTGCAAAGCTTCAGACACTGTGACAGCAGAGCAGCAGGATGATCTAAAAATCCTGATCCTCCCATGTGCTGGTGCTGCTTTGGTGATGGATGACCCAGTGGCTGCAGATCGGGGTGGCCTGCCACGTGGGAGACATTGCTGTCACGCACCCGACACATTCCCACAACCCTCCCTCCATTCTGTTGTAATGAATTTAAAATTGATAAAGACTTATTAATATGCACAGACAGAAGAAGAAGCCATTGACTACCTCAGCAGGTCTTGCTGCTTGTTTTTAGGGGAATTAATTTAATAACTGGAGGAGTGTGGCCCCCTGATCAGCACTTGCTCCAATTTGCATATTAATGTTGCAACGTGTGCGGAGTCTGCCATGTTTATAAACTAAGGATGAAGCAACTTTTTCTCCTCTTCTAAATATTATTTATTATAGTGTGAATGCTGATTCAGCATTCACACAATAGTTTTCCTGTTTGTTTTTTATTTGTTTGTTTTTTATCGCTACATTAAAAAAAAATCTAGATACTTGTGCATACTAGGGGTGTAACAGTACGCTAAAATCCCATTTCGGTTTGGTTCAGTTTCAAGGAAGGCTCGGTTCATTTAATTTTTGGTACAAAAAAAGGCCAAAATAAGGACTTACAAAATATTTATTTTGAAAATATGCCAAGTTTAAAAAAAAAAGTTTTTATAAAAATAAAAAATAAAAATTCCCTGAAGAGGAAGAAGACTCAGCTGCTCAGCTCTCTGTGACATCCTCAAAACACAAAGAGGTTCATCATCAGGGCAGGGCTTTAAATCTGGGTCCAGGGCTTGTTGAGGATCAGTTTGAGCTTTTTCAAAAAGTACTGTTACAACTTTTTAAATGAAGTGTTGACGTAATGGATGTCGTTTGTGGGGCTCAAGAACTTTAATCATATGCTTAAAGCTGGTGCTTCAACAACAAAATACAGACTTAGATCCAGAGCTTTAAAAACTCCTACAGCTTGTGTTATTGCTTTGGACCAATCTGAATTACTTGATAAAGGTTGTTTAAATGCTGCTGCTGCACCCGCTTTGAACGTTATCAACCATTAAATGACAACATCCGAAGCCACTGGCTGTTATCGGTCTTTGAATCAAGCTGCTAGAAGAAACGTTCACATTCAGATGATGTCATTTCAAGTGTGTTAACAGTGTGTTGCCTGCTGCAGATTCAATCTCTGTGAAACAATGTCGACACACAGCTCTGGATTTGTACTTGTCTTTTAACAAGAAAGCCATAATGTTCCCAAACAGGAGACCACAACAAGTTTGTTGCCTGCTAGGCTGCCAATGCAACACGTGCTGCAAGACTATGCAACAGTTAATAGCTCCGTCCTAGGGTTCCAGCCACACTCATTCTCTCCACTGCTGCTGCTCATCCTAATCAGCCACCACTCCACACCTGCATGAAGACTGCTCTTTTATAAGGTCCTGCCAGGCATTCTTCCTATATGCTGGGACATTATGATAACTTACGTGACTTGCAGTCCTGTTCCTCCAAGTCTTCCAAGACCTCCTTGTGCCTTGTGACTTTGCCTTGTCATCTTGTCCCTTCAACCATCAATCTGGACCAGCACCTAACAACAACAACAACCTGCTCCTCTTTCCAATACTCACATCCTCTGGTTCATCTCACCGTCTGTGGAAACCTCGTCTCTCCCTCCTCTAAGGCTCATTCCACAAAACAAACACAGTAAGAACAAGATCAGCTAACTAAATATATTATTCATTCCAACCAGAAGACCGACAAATACTCACCTTATTTCGTTTTTATTTTGAAACAGAATAACCAAAGAACGAACCATACACGGATTCACCTTGCCCGTTTTCCCTTCCAGCCCTGAACATCACCACTTGTAAATAAAAGCACTTGCCTTACCTTCCTCACTGTCTTTTCCTGTCTTGGGGTCAACATTGTCTAAAATCATGCAACATATTTTGTGCTATTTTAGCCATTTATTAGTTAAAACGTTCAGCTCATGCAGGATATGGGAGCTTTCATTTTTGTTTGTAATTTTAACACTTTTCAATATCTTTAACTTGATTTACAAAGACAAACATACATAGAATTGTCTTCAGTTTTTTCAGAAATACTGTTCAATGAAATCTGCTTTAGTATCTAACTCTGCTTTCATCTTTGTTACTTTAAGATTTTAGCTAGCCTTTGACTTTTTGCTTTTAGCTGTAAGTTTGCCACTTTTAATATTTAGCACAGATGTTATTGATTTAATTTAACCTTTTACTTTTAGCTTTTAACTTGACTTTGCTACTTTTATCTTTGAAACTTTTAGCTAGCCTTTTGCTGCTTTTCGCATTTAGCTATCTTGTAGCTTTTAGTCAGCATTTGTTACTTCAATTCAATTCTGTTTATTTATACATCGCCAAGTCACAACAGAAATCGTCTCAGGGCACTGAACAAAAATGTTCATATATATCAAAAAGGCCAGTTAGTAAAAGTTATCTAAGGAAGCCTGCAGATTGTGTTGACTCCACTTTGTTGCAGTTTCCTGAGCAAGAACACTTTTACTTTAGCTAATTTGTTACATTTAGCAAACCCTTTCTGCTATTAGATAATGCTACAGGCTTTTAGCTGAGATTTAACTGCCTTTAGCTTGTCTTTTGCTACTTTTAGTTTTTACTTGGCTTTTTGTTACATTTACCGGTAGCTTTTTTTCTTTTCTTCTTCCTTTTATAGATGGTCTCACCTTACAAACATCCTCTTCACACCATTATGATTTTTTTTTATAGGATAGAAAGAAAGGAAAGATGGAAAGTAAGACTACAAAATATAATAAATATACGGTACACAAAGAGAGCACAAGGCAAATACACCCGACCACTGTCTGTAAACCTGCAAAGAACATGACAGAACACAGCAACAAAATACATATGTATAAAAGACTTAGAATATTCATGGCTTTGCAGTAGATTTCTATAAATATATATACCTATACCTACATATAGGTATATACATACATACATATACATGCATATGTATTCACATCTACATATCTACATACGATACCTGCATGCGCATCCCTGCATCTATTTGTGTGTAGTTGTGAGCATGCATAAGTGTATAAGGCTTCTCTAATAGAACATTCAATAGTGACCGTGACGCATCAGAGATCCGACCCCCAAGACCCGAGGCAGACAAAGGGAAGACCAGAGCCCAAGACCCCAAGAGGGACCCCGAGCGCGGAGCCCCCAGGGCCACCCAAACAGGACGAACCACTCACCCACCCTTTTAGCTTTTAATTATCCTTTTGCTTATTTAAGCTTTTATGTAGTATTTTACTCTTGTTAGCTTTCAGCATTAAGCTAATGTTTGGCTGCTTTAGCTTTAACAACATCGTTTCAGCTTCATCAGCAAATTTTAGCGGTTATTATTCAGCACTCAACATTCATTTCGAGTCAGGAGAATTCTGAATTTCTGTCAAGACTTCTTATTCTTGGAATTAAAATGTTCACAGGTTGTCATGTTTTTCTGGGTAATTCATGCTGAAGAGAAATAATGACGCCAACACACAGCAACACATATGGATTTATTATTTTCAGCAGTTCTGCTCTGAGCCTTTTGAGCTTTCTTCCAGAAATGAATACCTAAATACTTATTACCGTCCAGCTCCATCATTTTTTATTACATTTGTGAGGTGAGGGAAAATTATTTTATAACTGTGGTGGCCTGATGAAGACAAATGTGATGTTAAAAGCTGAAAACATATTATTTAGGCATGAATTATAGAACAGTTTTATGGCACCGATGTGAGCGCACACTTGTCTGCACTTGAAGGATTCTCCACACAACGTAGGTGGAGAGAAACAAGCGGAGGCAAAAACAAGAAAAATAAGAGGAAACAAAGGAAGCTGTTTCAGAAGACACCTGAGTTATTGTAAACAACAATATTAAATTAAGTTTGAAGGTTTACAATAAAATGCATTTCATTTATACACCTCCATTACTGCAGCATGCATGATATTAAATGAAAGATTAAAAAAAAAAAATCACCAGGCTGTGTGCATTTTGAGTGCTTTGTAAATCACAATTTATTTTTACAAAACTGCAGACCTGGGGGTTTGGGAGGGAATATGTTTCAGGAAACTGTGCAGAATATGTACAAAAATAGATTTAACAAATTGATCATCTTCATTATAATTTCTGTATCAGTAGAAAATAAAAACTTAAATTACATTTTTGTTCTAAGAAATGAATCTTCAAGCAGACAAAGAACGACTATACCAGCAAATAAAATAATAATAATTTAGTAAACGTTAACATGAGATGTAATTTATTATGCTACAAAGCAGTAGAACTTCTCTAACAAAAGGGGCTTATCTGCAGTTTGATACAGCCCAAACAGAAGCAAAAGGACAGGTAAATAATCAGAGCAAAATGAAAGTTTGAAGTGAGAATTTTCATTGTGTGAAAGAAAAACTGCATTACAGGATAAGAATCCTACATGTGATAAACAGTGGAGCTTTGGGCTTAATGCATTTTAATTGTGACCTGCCACCAACAATGAAACAATGAATTATAAAATTGATCATAAAAGGTTTTACAAACATATTGAGTGGGTTTACAGTCTCTCTTTGAAGCAACAATTCATTTCCACCCTGGGATGGAATGAAGCAGAAACGTTTTAGCTGGAGTGTGACATAGTCCTGCAACCTTTAGCAGCGAATGAATAAATCTTTAAAGTTGCTAAAGTTTAAGGAACAACCCAAGAGAACTTATTCCATATGAGCAAACATGCGCAGAGATAGAGTCAAGCCACCCTGAGAGAAAAAAAAGACATTTGGCATTTCTGTCAAAAATATTTTATGTGAAGATAAGTGAATTATTTTGGGTGCAGAATAAAGAAGAGGAGTTCTGCATCTGTTGAGTCCACACAGTGAGAGACAGTGAAGACATTGGAGAGTTGATCTTTGAACATGGTCTTTGTGTGTTCAGACAGGCCTCTTTTTTCCCATTTGTCACAGAACAGAGATGACAGAAGTGTTGGCAGGGGCAATCCAAACATGGGCATTTTAAAAATAACGTTCTGTCTGGAGTCCCCCTCATCTCTTTGATTTTCTGGTGGGGAGACAGCAGCTTGTCTCCAAATACCACAAAACATAGAGGATCCTCACACCTAGCCTGGATTTTACTTTGTCAGTCACTCATTCTGTCTTCGCTTCTTCTCTTTACTGCGTCTTTTAGAATGGTGCGTTTGAGCGTGCTTGGATTTTATTGTTTCTCATGATCCAGAATGCACTCTGCCAGATATTTCACACAGCCATCATCAGAAGAGTTATATTTTAGATTACCACTCGTGTAAACTCGGTTAAAAACATAATGGAATCATTTCCCGTTCGGCTTATTTGCAAAATTTTCTTCACGCACAAAGCTGGTGTACTTATTTAAAAACGTCACATACTGAGGTCATGATCTCAGGCTGATGCAGCTGCATCGTGTGAAAAGGTTAAGTGGTTTTTTAATCTGTGTGAAATAGGAAAAAAAAAAATCCAGTAATTCGTATAATATTCAGTCATTTATACTAACTTGTGTTCTATGCTGTGTCATGATCCCTTTTTATCGCTGTCACAAAGTTCTGATGAGCTTAGGGAACAATAAAATCAAAGACTAGGTTTAATAAAAAGTGCCATCATCTTCCTTCAGATAATAAAGTCAGCTCTGTACTAACTGTTCTGCAGTGAGTCAAACTAAACACAGCAGGAATTGTATGTGGTGGCTGTGAAGAGCAGTCAGACAATCTGCATCGTGCTTTGACAACAGTGGAAAGTTCTGGCTTCACCGCCTCATCGCTCAGCTTGGTTGAATTTCTTCAGATGTATCGCAACAGGCCGTTAGCCAAAGATTCTCTGCTGTAACAGGCTAATGCATTTCAAGCTGAGCTAATGGTTATAAATGGCAAAGACATTAAAAAGGTTTTTGAACACTGAGCGGATGGATAAAAATGAACTTGCATGTGCAATCACTGGCAAAGGTAAACAGGCTCGTGAGTAAAAATTCACATGTGCACAGCTTTTGTGTTGTTGTGTTTGAGTTTTCTATCATTTATTTGCCTCGGCAGGTCTTGCAAGAATGATGAGACAGTCTTTGTGTACATTTATTCAAGTTCAGGTTGTGTTTATTTGTCATATGCAAGGTTAAAACAGGGTTAACAGTACAACAAAAGGCTTAGGATGAGAAGGACCAATTTGACTCGCTAAAAAAAGAAAATCAAAAGAAAAAGAAAATAAAAGAAAATCCGTTCCTACGTGACGTCGTAAGTCAAATTTCAAAGTAAGTCGGAACATACATAAATACCGTATTTTCCGGCCTATAAGTCACAGTTTTTTTAAAAACTAATTTTCAAAGGTGGGCACCGCTAATTAAAAAATTAGTTCCACAATTTCTAAAACGCTTATTAATTTTTTTAGGTCCACAATTTCAAATGCACAAAGGCCTTATCAAAATTAGGGGAAGCTAATCTAATCCGCTATTTATATTCAACAATTTGTAGCCGGCAGCGTTATGCAATATCTGCACCACACTGCCAACTACAGGCGTATAAACTAATATACACCTCACCTTACCCTACCTTTTAACAGCGATTCGCTCCGGGTGTCATCTATTAAAATACAACTTTCACTCAGGGTCCAAAATTTTAAAAGTTGTTTAATGTGTGGAATGCTTTTCGACTGCTTCTTTGTCCTTTTTTTGTTTGTTTATTGTAGATTTTTCATTAAAAATGCATCGATAAACTTATTTTTAACTGTTTTCTGGAAAACTGAAGTGCCCTGCAATGCATTATGGGTATACAGATGACGAAAGCAATGCAAGGAGGAACCAAAACTTCACATACTGTGTTGCTCCATTTGACCACTAGATGTCTGTCTTTATCAGCATAAGATAAGAGCTTTAAATAATTTATCTTCATTCATTCAACCAACCTCTTATTTTTTTATTTAATTTTGAACTCATTGGTTTGGAAGGAAGCTCAAGCTGACATATTTTTATTTTATTTTTTAAATAATTTCTGCCTCTGACTCCAATCATTTATGATGTTCAAAAAAGCTTTCAGTGTGTAACTTTTATAAATTTGGTATAGTATGTAGCATTTTTATTTGTTTCCATTCATTCACCGATTTATTGTACCGGTTTTTATATTTTCTGTCCTGTTAAGCACCTTGGTCAATGCAAGGCATTGTAGGAAGGTGCTATACAAATAAAGTTTATTGTTTATTATTTAATGATTTATTTTTAAGCCACAAAATGAAAAAGCTGTGAATTTGTGCTTGTTAATTTCTGTGCACATGTCATGTGCATGCATGAAAACCTTGATTTTCTTTGGAAAGAAATAAAGAAGAAATAAAAAAACATTTCCAGACACTATTTTACTGTATTACTGAAAAAACACATCTACTCAAAAATTGTGGTGGCCATGAGTAAATAAACACAATGTGATTAAACAAATATATAAAAATATAAAAAGTATATACACAACAAAATGCCTATAAAACATAAGCTGGTGAAAATTCTCAGTCGTCCAGGACATGATAAAATCAAAAAAGGCGTTCAATACAAGATCAACTGGACTTTATTTGTTGCAGAAAACGTTCAGAATGGCAGCTGTGAGACTGAAGTTTTATGCGTTTTATTAGTATAAAACTTCTTCTCAGTCTCACAGCTGCCATTCTGGATTGAAAAAGCCTTTTGGATAAAGGGTGAAACGTTTTCTGCAACAAATAAAGTCCAGTTGATCTTGTATTGAACGCCTTTTTTGATTATAAAACATGAGAAATAGAAAAAAAAATGTTTTTAGTCACTTAGTGTAACAGTTTTATTCCCTGCCCTTCCTCAACTTCAGGCTACTCTGACTGTTCTTCTGTGCTCATCTCCTCCATGTGATGCTGGTTGCCTCTCATAAAAATCAACACTTCAAAATTGGTGTCAGACAAGCTGGCTCTCTTGGCCCTCAAAATGTCCTTTCCCATCGAGAACAGGCGTTCAACTGCTGCACTGGAGGGGATGGGTGTGTTATATTTGGTGAACAGATCGATGAGTACCTGCTCACCCAAAAAGGCAGCATCGGTCAACACCACGTTTAAATCTCAAATACACGGGTGTGTCGCCACGGCATTTATACATGATGAAAGTAACCCAAATACATAAAACTAACGACTCGCCGTCGAATGGTCGACACAAAACGCACAATAAAATCCTTCGGCCACGTTAATTTGGCTTGAAACAGCTGGGTTTTCTAAGGATTTCCATTAGTAACCCACAACCAACCGGCAGACAGTTAGCGTCTATAGGTACTCAACAGATTTAATGAAAAGTAATAAAAATACATGAAAATAACGACTCACCGTCGCGTGGTATACACAGAACACAAAATAGAATCCTCCGGCCGCGTTAATTTGGCTTGAAACAGCTGGGTTTTCTAAGGATTTGTCCAAGTACCCAGCACAAACAGCTAGCCACGGAATTAGCCTCTGAGTTCACCTCTAACCCGGAAGCTGTCGAGATGGAATAGTCCATTTTTAGTAGGGGGATAATGAAATCAACCGTTTTTTAAATTGCTTATTTAATGATTGTTTTCATCGTAACTATAATTATTTTTATGTTAAATGTAGATTAACAAGCAGGATCAATGTTAGGAATTAGGTGACTGGCCGGGGCGCGGCGGGGCCGGGGCCTCATGCTGATGGGATCCCCAGGCATTTACCTACATGGTAGATCCCCCCCTCTGCTCCCTCCCCCCTCCAACCCTTCCTCCTCTCTGCTGTTTACGGTGGGGAAAAAGGTAAAACAAGCAGCATTATGAGCTTGTAAATAAGTTTATTGGTTTTTACTGATAGATAATTAGTTATTAGCGGTACTGCATTTTAAATAAAAATAGCAGAAATCCGCTTATGAATTATAAAAGTTAGTCAATTCACAAAAACGCTGACAAAAAGTTTAGGTCCACTGTAAGCGGAATAGCGATTTAGCGCTCCCTAGCGTTCATTCGCCTACCTTTGCTAATTTTCATGTCCTGCGACTTATGGGGCAAAGCGACATATTTAGGGATTTTTCCCCATATTTTTAGACAAATTTTTGGCTAAGATATGACAGTTTCCATTCATTCTGACAAAAAAATGGAGCAGTACCACTTTCGGCCGCTAGGGGCAGCAGTACCACTTTCGGCCGCTAGGGTCCACCGACCGTTCCCAGCTCATGTGTCCAAAAAAGCCTTGTCTGCTTGGATTCACTCTGTCGCAGCCCGGCCTCCTGAACTCTGGAGGTAGGTCTGAACTAGTGTTTGTTAGCAAAATAGCTCAAGAACCACACGACAGATTTTGATGAAACTTACAGAAAGTAATCACTGGATGAATATTTACAACCTATTAGCTGTAGGAGATGTTTGAGCTAAAATTCGATTTATTTATAATTTATTTTCTCGACCGTTTGGAAGACGTCAAAGCGAAACAATTTAAATCCAGCAGATTTGACCATTACGTGAATTTATTAAGGAAAGGTTAAGCTCAGAAACACTTGTGCTATAATGTCAGCTAAGAAATATATTTTTTAAGTGTTTATCTTGCTAAATTTAAAGAAATGAAGCCGTCCCACCTGCGCGCGTGCACGTATCAAAACTACTTTTTTAAATCCAGCTGATTTGACCATTATGTGAATTTATTAAGGAAAGGTTAAGCTCAGACGCATCTTTGCTATAATTTTCAGCAAACAAATAATTGTTTTTACCGTGTTAATCTTGTAAAGTCCTTCTGTGCTCGCTCCTGTGGCCGCCATTCGCAGCAGGGCGGTGATGTGTAATACGCGGCGCGTCACCGGTGACGCATAATAGGTGCACCTTATGGGGCGAAGCAACATATTTATGGATTTTTCCACTTTATTGGACATAATTGGAATAATGTGACATATNCGGTGCGACTTTTCGGCCTAAAATACGGTACATGTCCACAAAGGTCCCAGTAGACTGATTTGTGCTGCTCTGTGTTTCTGACTCTCTGAGGCCATGCTGCATGCTCTGAGAGCTACAAACTGCAGGTCAGAAGGTGTCATCAAAACACCAAAGACAAGAAAACTGATTAAAACCATGAGTGGATGAAGGGAAAAAACAAGAACTCTTTGTTTTGTGACGACACTCTCATCTACAGGTGATGATTTATCACTCAGGCCTCACAAAGAACAAACTCCTGGAAAGAAATGTCTCGAATCCTTTTCTTCTTCTGTTCCTTTGAATAAACAAGTTTAAAAAAATGACCAAAATATGATTTTCATTCTTTACTGATGACTTTGTAATATTACTGTTAGATCACAAAAAAGGGTTATGTTTGTTTATGTTTATTAAATTTGTTCATTTTTTTACAGAAGAAACGATACAAGACAATCTCATTAAATGATAGTGTACAAAATGTAAAAAAATGAAAGGTAGCAGAAAGAAGAATAAATCTTATTATATCTGCCCCTTACTTACAACAATCAGATTAAACAACAATAATCAGCCATGTAAACAATAATAATCTTCAACCAACTTTTTCAACAATCAGATTTAACAATAATAATCTTCAACCAACAGTACAAAATGACTAACTCTTTCTAATTTTCTAATTGATACAATACACATTAACAACAGTACAAAATGACTAACTCTTTCTAATTTTCTAATTGATACAATACACATTACGCTATTTCATATATTTTTTTAACACATTTGTTTTGATCATTTTTTTAAATGTAAACATTGACTTGGCATTTTTAACTACATTCTCCAAGCCATTCCATAATCTAATTCCCTGGATTGAGGTAGAACGTCCCTTCAAACTGGTTCTGAATTGTGGTTTTACAAACAACTCTGTCCCCTTAAGATTATAACAACTTTGTCTTTTAACAAAGTGCATTTGGATATTTAAAGGTAATGCATTATTTTGAGCTCTATACATAACTGATAAGATATTATAGTCTACCAAATCATGGAACTTCAATAACTTTAGGTGATAGAATAATGTACTTGATGGATGACGATAATGCTTTCTAGTGATAATTCTTACAGCTCTTTTCTGTAATACAAAAATAGGTTTTGTGATTGTTTTACACGCATTCCCCCAAACATCAATGCAATAGATTAAGTGTGGAACAATGATTGTGTTATACAACAAATATAGAGCTTTATCATTTAATAGGTCTCTGACTTTGTACAGTACTGCAATCGATTTAGCTATTTTTATTCTTACAGAATTTATGTGTTGTTTCCATGTCAGTTTGTCATCAATGATAACACCCAAAAACTTCACCTCACTCACTCTACAAATCTCAACATCCTCAATTTTGAGTGGAACATCAACAGTTTTCTTTTTATTACCGAATATCATGTAATTAGTTTTCTCTAGATTTAATGATAATTTATTTATTTTAAACCAAGTTTGTATCTTGACAAATTCTGTCTTTATCAATTCCAACATTTGTTCTATATCTTCACCTAAACAGAAAAAAGTGGTATCATCAGCAAAAAGTACACATTTAAGGAGTCCTGACACATTTACCAAGTCATTCACATATAAAATAAAAAGCTTTGGTCCAAGTACAGAGCCTTGGGGAACTCCACATGTGATATTACAGAGGTCAGATCTTACATCATTTATTTGTACAAATTGTTTCCTATCTTTCAAGTAGCTAGATACCCACTGTAATGCTGGTCCTCTAATACCATATTTGTTCAGTTTTTCAAGGAGAATGGTGTGATCAATAGTATCGAATGCTTTTTTTAAATCAACAAAAATACTGATACAATATTGTTTTTGATCGACAGCAGTAGTTATTTGTTCCATTAATTCCATGAGAGCCATTGATGTAGAGTTTTTTGATCTAAACCCATACTGACTGTTGCTTAGAATATTTTGTTTATCTATAAATTGGTCTAGTCTGTTTACAAATAGTTTTTCAAGAATTTTTGAAAACTGTGGTAACAAGGATATAGGTCTATAATTGTTGAATACACATTTATCACCATTTTTAAAAAGAGGAACGACCTTAGCTACTTTCATATTATCTGGAAATATTCCTGTTGAAAATGATAAGTTACATATGTATGTGAACGGCTCAATAACATGGCTCATTATGTCCTTCACAAACATCATATCCATGTCCACCCAGTCTTTCGATCTCTTGTCTGTAAGATGTTTTACTACATTCATTATTTCCTCTTTGTTACAAAAAAGGGTTAAATCATCAATCATGTGTCATCTGGACAGTTTTTTGGGGGGATAAATGTTTCGTCTTTCATCTGAAAGACTTTATCAGTCTGAGGCCTGCCAACCACATCTGTCTTATAAATTCAGTGGGTTTTTTTTTTACAAAGCGCCAAGTCACAAGGGCACTGAACAGAAACCTCCATATATATTTTAACATTATTTATCTAGCATTGTTAGCATTTTTTTGTAATGTTAACTTGGAAAAAAAATACAATTATGATGTGTACTATTTATTTTAGCCATGTTCAGTTTAGCCTGTAGATAGAGCCTGACTAATAAGTGAACTCTAAACAGAAAGTCTACTCTGCAGACCAAGTGAGCTACATTCTCCTCAGATTTTTGTTTAGAAATAGAATCCGATCAACAGGCTCTGGGAGAAGTGCACTTCTCTGCGCAGTGATGATATCTCCAGGGGTGGAGAAGACTCTCACTGAGGATACACTGGTGCCAGGGATGCAGAGGTATCTAAAAAAGCAAAGTCTGGTCCTCTGGACATTCAAAAAGCAAAAAAAAAAAATTTAAGGTACGATACTTGCAGATGAATATTGATTTTTTCTAGGAAAGAAAAAAATCGATATTTATCACGATATCGATGTTTTTACACAGCCCTATAACACATGTACCCTATGAAGACTTTACTGGGCAAGGTGTCTACATCAAACGTAATCAAGACTGACAGGCTGTCACATCTTTCACCATTCCTTGTTGTTTTCAAACGACAAACGTCTTTCACTTTAGCACCACGTATATTCTCCTGAATTTCTACCACAGGGACTTGTAAAGGGACGCCACTTATAACTCCTCTGCTCATGTTCTTATTATCAACTGGACAGCACTCAACTTTCTTTCCATCTATTTTGTTGAGCTTAATGGCTTTAGTCAGTTGAATGCTGTCTCTGCAGTGTACAAACAACGCTCCACTTCGCAAAACTTTGGCACTACGGACGTCACCTATTAGTTTATACATCGCTGTGGACAGTCGTATTGGATTCCATGTAGCAAAAGACTCTCCCTCACAAACCAGTTTGAAAATAACTTTATGGTCATTCTTCTGTTTCTTCCCTTCAAAACAACTGTCAGCGTCTGAACTTGAATCACCTGCAGCTGACCTGCTTTTTCCTCTTCTTCCTGCTAGCTATTTCACTCCGATCCCCATCATTCCCACTACAAGCCTCTTCCATTCCACCAAAGTCACTACCCGAGTCATCAGAACCATCTGCAACCTCCTGTCCAGTCACTGCCCAGTCGCTGCCAACCGCCCTACCAGATTGTTGACTCATCTCCACCGTCGGTCCAAGTCGCTGACTCGTCTTGGCTCCCTCCTGAGAACCAGAACCTGACCCTCGTCCCGGAGGCGACCGACTCCGGCTCCGACCCATCACGTCCGCCACATCACGTCGCGCCTCCGGTCCAAAAAACCTGTTAAGAGAATTTACCACCCGTCGAAGAGCCAAAGAACCGGGTCAAGTATTGACAGCTGGTAGGAAACATGTTGGCATCCAACGTGACATCTCTTTACCCACACAGCTGCCATTGTCATGGTCTTTCTTTTAATTGTGATCGTTTATTTATTATTATACTCATTGAACATGCATCAGGATTTTTTTTATTTATTTATTTTTTATTAGTCTTTACTAGAAATTTCCTTTTTTTTTCATTTTGAGTTTACATAGTTTATTTTTTGTTCTTGGTGTAGTTAAATTATGGCCAAATATTTCCAGTTCCTTAAATACCACCTTTTCCCCATTAATAGTCAGCACACCTGTTGTCAATCAGCAGCCGCTTTTCTTAGTATGTAGAGTATTCAATTCAATTCTACTCAGTTTATTTCTATAGCGCCAAGTCACAACAGACGTTGTCTCAGGGCAATGAACAGAAACATTCACATACAAAGTATTTAAAAATTATGTTCATAACATTATTTATCTGAGGAGCAGACTGCTTTGAGTCTTAACTTCATTGCAGACTCATGTTGAGCAGGCATGAAGGCGACAGTGGAAAGGAAAAACTCCCTCATGAGGAAGAATTCTTTAGCAGAACCAGGTTCAGGACAAGCGGCCATCTGCTTCGACTGGCTGGGTTTGGTAGGAACACACATGGCAGGTCAAGAATCACACGTTAAGATAGAAATAGTATCAAATGAAAACTCATCCATCCATCCATCTTCTTCCGCTTATCCGGGGTCGGGTCGCGGGGGTAGCAGCCTAAGTAGGGAGGCCCAGACTTCCCTCTCCCCAGCCACTTGGAGCAGCTCCTCCGGGGGAATCCCAAGGCGTTCCCAGGCCAGCCGAGAAACATAGTCCCTCCAGCGCGTCCTGGGTCTTCCTCTGGGTCTCCTCCCGGTGGGACATGCCCGGAACACCTCACCAGGGAGGCGTCCAGGAGGCATCCTAACCAGATGCCCGAGCCACCTCAACTGGCTCCTCTCGATGTGGAGAAGCAGCGGCTCTACTCCGAGTCCCTCCCGGATGACTGAGCTTCTCACCCTATCTCTAAGGGAGAGTCCAGCCACCCTGCGGAGAAAACTCATTTCAGCCGCTTGTATCCGAGATCTTGTTCTTTCGGTCATAACCCAAAGCTCATGACCATAGATGAGGGTGGGAACGTAGATCGATCGGTAAATTGAGAGCTTTGCCTTTTGACTCAGCTCTCTCTTCACCACGACAGACCGGTACAGCGCCCGCTTCACTGCGGACGCTGCACCTATCCGCCTATCGATCTCACGCTCCAGTTTTCCCTCATTCGTGAACAAGATCCCGAGATACTTAAACTCCTCCACTTGGGGCAGGACCTCCTCCCCGACCCGGAGAGGGCATGCTACCCTTTTCCGGCTCAAGACCATGGCCTCGGATTTGGAGGAACTGATCCTCATCCCGGCCGCATCACACTCGGCTGCAAACCGCTCCAGTGAAAGTTGTAAATCACGAACTGATGAAGCCAGTAGGACCACATCATCTGCAAAAAACAGAGAAGCGATTCTAAGGTCACCAAAACGGATCCTCTCAACACCTTGGCTGCGCCTAGAAATTCTGTCCATAAAAGTTATGAACAGAATCGGTGACAAAGGGCAACCTTGGCGGAGTCCAACTCTCACTGGAAACGAGCCTGACTTACTGCCGGCAATGCGGACCAAGCTCTGACACCGGTCGTACAGGGACCTAACAGCCCTTATCAAAGGGCCTGGTACCCCATACTCCCGGAGTACCCCCCACAGAACCCCCCGAGGGACGCGGTCGAATGCCTTCTCCAAGTCCACAAAGCACATGTAAACTGGTTGGGCAAACTCCCACGCACCCTCCAGGACCCTGTTGAGGGTGTAGAGCTGGTCCAGTGTTCCACGACCAGCACGAAAACCACACTGCTCCTCCTGAATCCGAGGTTCGACTATCCGACGGACCCTCCTCTCCAGAACCCCTGAATAGACCTTACCAGGGAGGCTTAAGAGTGTGATCCCCCTATAGTTGGAACACACCCTACGGTCCCCCTTTTTGAATAGGGGAACCACCACCCCAGTCTGCCAATCCAAGGGAACTGCCCCCGATGTCCACGCGATATTGCAGAGTCGCGTAAGCCAACACAACCCTACAACATCCAGAGCCCTAAGGAACTCCGGGCGAATCTCATCCACCCCCGGAGCCTTGCCACCGCGGAGCTTTTTAACCACCTCGGCGACCTCAGCACCAGAGATCGGAGAACCCGACCCAAAGTCCCCAGGCTCCGCTTCCTCAGTGGAAGACGTGCCAGTAGGATTGAGGAGGTCTTCGAAGTATTCCGCCCACCGACTCACAACATCCCGAGTTGAGGTCAGCAGCACGCCACCCCCACCATAAATGGTGTTGGTCGCGTACCTCTTTCCCCCCCTGAGACGCCGGATGGTGGACCAGAATCGCCTCGAAGCCGTACGGAAGTCATTCTCCATGGCCTCTCCGAACTCCTCCCACGCCCGAGTTTTTGCCTCAGCAACCACCCGAGCCGCATGCCGCTTGGACTGCCGGTACCTATCAGCTGCTTCCGGGGTCCCACAAGCCAAAAAGGCCCAATAGGACTCCTTCTTCAGCCTGACAGCATCCCTCACTGCCGGTGTCCACCACCGGGTTCGAGGGTTGCCACCACGACAGGCACCAACAACCTTGCGGCCACAGCTCCGATAAGCTGCCTCGACAATAGAGGCGCGGAACACGGCCCACTCGGACTCCATGTCCCCCGCCTCCCTCGGAACGTGTTCAAAGCTCTCCCGGAGGTGGGAGTTAAAGCTCCGTCTTACGGGAGACTCTGCCAGACGTTCCCAGCAGACCCTCACAATACGTTTGGGTCTGCCAGGTCTGACCGGCATCCTCCCCCACCATCGGAGCCAACTCACCACCAGGTAGTGGTCAGTTGACAGCTCCGCCCCTCTCTTCACCCGAGTGTCCAAGACATGCGGCCGCAGATCAGATGAGACAACAACAAAGTCGATCATCGAACTGCGACCTAGGGTGTCCTGGTGCCAAGAGCACATATGGACACCCTTATGCTTAAACATGGTGTTCGTTATGGACAATCCATGACGAGCACAGAAGTCCAATAACAGAACACCACTCTGGTTCAGATCAGGGGGGCCGTTCCTCCCAACCACACCCCTCCAGGTCTCACTGTCATTGCCCACGTGAGCGTTGAAGTCCCCCAGTAGAACAAGGGAGTCCCTAGGAGGCGCACTCTCCAATACCCCCTCCAAGGACTCCAAAAAGGGTGGGTAGTCAAATGAAAACTATTCAACTTTAACAATTAATTTAAGAAAATGAGGTCAGTTTGTCCTCTAGTAGTCTCAGCAGCATATGCAATCAACCCTAACTATAGGATTTATCAAAAGAAAAGTCTTAAAACTAGACAATGTGTCAGCCTCATGGACAGAAACTGGAAGTTGGTTCCACAAGAGAGGAGCGTGAGAACTGGAAGGTCTTCCTCCCATTCTGTCGCTGGAAACTCTAGGAACCACAAGTAAACCTGCAGCCTGAGAGTGAAGTGATCTGTTTGGAAAATATAGAACATTAAGATTTCAAATATAAAATGGACCTAGGTTGTGGAGAGCTTTGTAGGTTAGAAGTAATATTTTGAATTCTATTTTGGATTTGACAGGGAGCCAGTGGAGAGAAGCTAAAACTGGAGAGATATGAGTTATGTTATCCTGCTGGGTGATTTCAACGTTCATTTTGATGATGTGAACAACCCCCTCACCAGAGACTTCACATCTTGCCTGGACAGCTGCGGCTATAACAATTCATCGACTTTCCAACGCACCAGATGGGCCACACCCTGGACTTACTCTGCTGCTCTGGACTTTCTCCTCTTAACTGTTCTTCTGATGAACTTCCATTTACTGATCACCTGATGATTTCATTCAATGTTAATCTTAAATTTTCCTCAGATAAACCTCAACGCACTCTTTCCTTCCATAATATCAAGAATATCAACCATGACACTCTTTTATCTCATATTAATGATACCCTCTCCACCTTCAGCTCCTCCAACCCAGATGATCTTGTCACATTATACAACACCAGCCTAACCAACATTCTTAATGGTACGTCCACACCTAGCAGCATTTCAACTTCCAAAAAGCTCGTCACGCACGCAAGTGGACGCACTGGACCCACAGTGGTGTCCAGACTAACGCGAAACTGCGGCGGTGTGGCGGCGGGGTGTGTGGGAGGAGCTTACCGGTATACCGAGTCCTCACTGCACTCCGCCAGGCAAGGAGCTTTTTATTTCTGTCTCTGTAGAGCAGACTTGACTGGTCGTGAATGACTTGTCGCGAACACACAGCTACAATGAGTTTCTCTTCCATAGTCCATGACTCCGCGGGTCTTTTCTGTGTCCCACAAACAATACGTCACATAGTTGCGCAATACCCCCGTCCCCTCGTTTCCGCATCACATGACTCTCCCCCTCTCTTCTCCCCCCGACTCTCCCTCAACCAATCAGGGAGAGTTGAACGGCGTTTGAATGTTTGAACGGCGAAATCTTCAACATGTTCAAGGCGTGCTTTGGAGGCTGACGCGGGTTCACGTGCACGGAAAACGCTTTCCAGCACGCTCAACACGCACGTGACGTGACGCCCGACGCCAAGACGCGGCTGGAGGCGCGTCCCCCATTGACTTTGCATGTAAACTGGATGCTCCTGCCGTTGAAACGCTGCTAGGTGTGGACGTGCCATAACTCTGTTGCTCCCCTGAAAACCCGGACTGTTTCCTTCTCCAACTCTGCACCCTGGTTCACTCCAGCACTACGCTCCCTGAAAACCAAAGGTCGCCGGCTAGAGCGTCTTTATAAAATATCCGGTCTCACAATTCACAAGGAACTTTATGCAAACCACCTCATCCATTACAAGAACAGTATTTCTCAAGCCAAATCCAGCTACTTCTCTGACATCATCAGTTCTAATGTTGGTAATTCAAAAACATTGTTCTCTCTCCTTCACCGTTCTGTCTCATCTCCTAACTCCCTGCCCTCTCACATGGTTTCCACAGAATTTTGCAACTCCCTGATGTCATATTTCAATGAAAAGATTATTTCAATTCATAAACACCTTGGTCCAAATACTGCCCCCAACATCCATGTTGAACTCCCCCTCCCTCCCTTTCTCTGTCTTCTCCCTCCCCTCTGCTGATGACATTGCTGACATTATCAGCAAGTCCAAGTCCTCATCCTGTCAACTTGACCCATTTCCCACAGTTCTTGTTAAATCCTGTCTCCCGTCTCTGCTCCCTATCATCACTAATATCATCCACTCCTCCCTAACCTCTGGCATTGTTCCCACAGCCTTCAAATCTGCTGCCATCACCCCCATCATCAAGAAACCAGGTCTTGACTTCACCAACTTCAGTAATCTTCGTCCGATCTCCAATCTGCCCTTCATCTCCAAGATCCTTGAAAAAACTGTTGCTAGTCAACTTCACTCTCACCTGTCCAACAACAACATTTATGAAGAGTTTCAATCTGGATTTCGCCCCCACCATAGCACCGAAACAGCCCTAGTAAAAATCACTAACGACCTCCTAATATAATAGTGATATTACGCAGGTGGAAGAAGACGGTTCTAGTAATGTTTTAATGTAGGAGATAAAAGACATGTCCTGATCAAAAATAACACCAAGATTTTTTTTACATTAGAGCTGGAGTCAGATAAATGCCATCCAAGGAGGGTGAAAGACTGAAAAATTCATTTGTAAGGTGCTCAGGTCCAAAAACCAAAACCTCAGTCTTGTCTTGTATTACAAAGCAGAAAATTAAGGGTCATCCAGGTTTTTATGTCTTTAAGACATGATTGTAGTCTAAGTAGCTGATTGGACTCATTGGGTTTCATGAACAAATATAATTGTGTATCATCAGTGTAGGATATATGATGAAGTCAATATTAAACTGACACACTTTATACTGTATATCTTAATTACTTATTCAGATTGAATAGTAATTACACAGATTCTTTTCTTTTTCAGTTTACCCAATATTTCTGTGATCTTTATGATAGATAAATAAACCATAAAGCCATTAAGTGACAGAGACGTTGATTTTAGTTTGGAATGCCAGGAGACACTACCATTTATTTAAAATAAATCAACTAAAATTAACATCATTACACTTGATTGACATGATTTCACTTTCTTGCAATTTAACATGCATCAGCACACTTAAATTGTAACAACAGACATAAGTAATGATGACAAGTTACTATTTATCTGTGGCTCTATGACTTAAAATGTAGTTACTGTACCAGCTTAGATTGAGGGAAAAAGACATAGGAGGAATAAAAGAGGTTGGAGAGATTTAAGAGGGAAGTTTATCTTGCATTTATAAACCAGATGACACTCTTCCATACATGTCCAGCTAAGATATCATCACACCTCCAGTAAGCAAACATCTGCTGATTTACCTTAAGACGTCCGCCTCGGTTCTGGTAAAGAGCTGTGATCAGCCTTGGACTGTTGAGTCGTCTGTCCCGCAAGTCCAAGCTGGACTCCACACGTGTTTACCTTGTCAGTGTCGGTGATTTTTGCTTTAGTCGGCAGAAGTCGTGGCAGTCGTGGTTTTTTGGCTCAAGATAACTTATTCCAGAAAGGAATTTAATTCAAAGTTCTGAGCTTATATGCTCGGTTCGAAGTGGACTGATAACAAGCATGTTATCAGCCTTTACTGAAGAACAAAGGTCCTTAGCTCTTGACCAAACGTCCGACAGCTTGAAGAGGAAGTTCACATCTCTCCTTCCTCACAGGAACTAAAAGTTTCAGGAAAAACTTAGAACCCTTAGTAGAGGATCTGAGATCAAAAGACTTGTCCCTCTCCGATTGGTTCAAAAGAACCAGTCAAGGAGTTCACTTGTTGTTTTCATGGTACAAGGTTACAGCCAGCAACAGAGAGAAATGTTTAGGAAAAGACAGAGTGCTAGAGTCATTCTCATGAAAACAACGGATTAACTGTCTTCTTCATTTCTAAACAAAACGGCCGGGCCTTTCTGACCCGGGCCTTCAACTTTCACACAGCAAGAGTGAACCAGTAATGTTTCACATTACAGAATAACACAGCATGTAACACATACTGTATCATGAAAATGACAAAAAGTTATTCTTTTGATTACATTAGAATAAAATTAAAGAAGCCAATAGTCTCTTTTTGTGACTATGTTCTCAGATTACAACTAATGGAATGATTTGTAGTAAATGTCTGTTCACTGAAATATCAGTAAAGGTCATCACTGGAACAGTTCAAAAAAGACGCATCATAGTGGACACTGTCATGCCCACTACATCAGCATACATTCATTACAATGAAAATGTATCCCATGCTGTTTAATAACTTTACCTAATGGAAGCATATACAAGGTAAAGAGTAGTGGTCCAAGCAATGAGCCCTGAGGACCTCCATGACTAACTTTGGTGCATGAGGAACATTCGTTATTTACATTTACAAACTGGAATCTATCAGAGAAATATGATTTAAAACAATTTAAATGATTCACAGTCACTATTGAATGTTATATTAGAGAAGCCTTATTCACTTATGCATGCTCACAACCACACACAAATGGATACAGGGATGTATATGTAGATAGCATATGTAGATATGTAGATGGGTATGTGACTGAATATAAATGTATGTGTATGTATATATATATATGTATATACTGTATATACATATATATGTATATATAGATATTTGTAGGTATGGGTATATATATTTATAGTAATCTACTACAAAGTCATGAATGTTATGTGTCTTTTATGCACGTA
>JBBPBX010016269.1:0-48376 GCA_038048925.1 Garcialebias charrua
GACAGGGCTAGTTTCACGTCATGTACTGCTCTACATTTGATTCGTTGTTTGCAGCAGGGGCGGGACTCATTCAAACAACCTCAGCGCGAGGGTTGAATTTCATTCAAATTTAACTACAGAAACGAGAAACCCCTAAAACAATTGTTAGCTGAATTAGTGTTTCTGAGTTAAATTTTTGTTAATAACTGATCACAAATCAGCTTATGTTACAACGTAAATAACACGAAGCGCACACCCATTTCCGCCTTTCAGCGCGACCTGAATGTCATTAAACAGCATTAAACAATAACTAATATTGTCTAACTGTTGCGCGCAGCCAGGGTTTTAAAATATAACGAATAATCTCTAACTTTTACGTGCAGCTAAAATGTCAGGAGGAGTGATTGCTATATGGGCAAGTTGGACACCTGAAAATTCAGTCCGTTCGGATAGCTCAACGAGTTAATGCGTTATCGTTTTGACCGGGAGAAGTGGGTTCGCTTCCAGCCTGGGACAAAGTTATTTTACTTTTTTTTTCTTTATTCACATTTTCTTTTAAATAAAAAGGAGTTTGTTTGGTTAACAAACTCCTTTTTATTTAAAAGAAAATGTGAATAAAGAGAAAAAAAAAGTAAAATAACTTTGTCCCAGGCTGGAAGCGAACCCACTTCTCCCGGTCAAAACGATAACGCATTAACTCGTTGAGCTATCCGAACGGACTGAATTTTCAGGTGTCCAACTTGCCCATATAGCAATCACTCCTCCTGACATTTTAGCTGCACGTAAAAGTTAGAGATTATTCGTTATATTTTAAAACCCTGGCTGCGCGCAACAGTTAGACAATATTAGTTATTGTTTAATGCTGTTTAATGACATTCAGGTCGCGCTGAAAGGCGGAAATGGGTGTGCGCTTCGTGTTATTTACGTTGTAACATAAGCTGATTTGTGATCAGTTATTAACAAAAATTAAACGCAGAAACACTAATATATATATATCCAGCTAACAATTTTTTTTTTGCCGAGTCTCCTCTCTTAAAACACGAACACTCCACCCACGTGAAGAGAGCACCCCACCCACTTCCAGAGAACTGCCCACCCACTTCAAGGCGGCTTTGCGGCAAATGCGTAATGAACGCGGGTGGCCCAGAGCCACCCAGGGGAGCCCCGGGCCATTGAGGGCTGGCCAATGCGTAAACGGCTAGAGACAGGTGAGGGGGGTCACGTGCTCCAGCCCCCGCTCCGTTGTAAACCACGGGGCCGGGAACAACAAATCAAACAAACCCGTGACATGTCCGCGCTCCAGGGATGCGCGCCGACAGAATCTGATGACCCACCTTCCTGGCCACCTATTCAACGGATGCCAGTAAGGGACGGGGGGGCCACGGCAGAAGCCCTCAGGCCAACGTTCATAAAGGTAGTTCTGATGAAACTGTAGCGTGTGTAAACACTCAGTGCAGAACAGAAATGGCACCAGGGCTAAATCAGACTCCTCTTCCCTTTAATCGAAGAGGACTGAACTCTCTGTCACCAACCAATCTAAGATCTGTTCAACACAAAGGACCATCTTGAACAGCTCCACATTCTCATGCTGAAGTTGTCCCCTTATCCTCAATGGGCGGCAGGCCATGCTCAAGCAGTGATCCTGCAGCATGTGGACGCACTCATTGTGCTGACTCAGTTCTGCTCTTAAATGACACCCCTCCACCGGGTGAAACACAGCCCCCCGGAGGTTCGTCGGGCTCCAGGGCTCTGATGAGGCCGGAGACCAGTAAACCAGACCCAACCAGGAAACGGGCTGGAGTCAGGAGATTGGCTCGTATACAAAACTTGCAGCCCCTCCTATCCATGACCCCCAACAAAAAGAGGAAAACTGACATTCTTTTTCGCTTTTGTCTAATAATGACAGCTGATTACCTCTGCCTCCAAACACTCTCGATCAGAGTAGTATGGCAGTACATCTGCAGGAAGGCCCTCTCCCTAACGTGGTTGGCCTTCAAGGGACCTCAGAAATAAGGGCCCTTGAGGGAGAGCTGGTTCCACCACCTGCTCCTCTCCAGGGACCCTCCACGTCACCAGGAGGAACAGTCTTGCCACTTAGGCTGAGAACTGTGGAAGATTTCAGCTTGGTGGCGGAGATGAACAAGCTGGTGGCCTCAGGCCTGCCCGAGAATGTGGTAAACACCATTCAAAACGCACGAGCTACGTCAACACAGTCTCTCTACGCCCAGAAATGACTTATTTTTGAAGCTTGGTGCACAGAAAGAAATATTATTTCTTATTCATGTGACTTGGCCCAGCTCCTCACCTTTCTTCAGGACCTGCTGGAGAAAGGTTGTTCTTTCTCAATGATTAAGGTGTTCTTATCGGCAATTTCGGCCTGTCATGAGGGCTGGGGGAGCAGGACGCCTGGCGCGAACCTGCTCATAATAAGATTTATGAAGGGCGTGCTAAGGAAGAGACTCCCCAGCAGGATCTTGACCCCTGGATGGGATCTAAGTGTGGTCTTGGGGGCTCTCTGTGATCCCCAATTTGAAACACTGAGCGAGATTAAGATAGACTTATTATCTTATAAGACCGCTCTTCTCCTGGCTCTTTGCTCGGCGAAACGTGTGGGTGACCTCCATGCTTTGTCCGTACACCCAATGTGTACCAGGTTTGCCCCTGACGGGTCAAAGGTCACCCTAAGGCCTAATCCTGCGTATATCCCCAAGGTCTTGACTTTGAACCCCAGGAGTCTGGACTTTGATCTTTCTTCTTTTCCACCTGCTCCTGTCCTCACTCAGGAACAGGAAAGGCTGAAGGATCTCTGCCCTGTAAGAGCTTTAAGCGCTTACATGTAGAGAACAGCTGAATGGAGAAAAACAAATCAACTGTTTGTGTGCTTTGCTGCACCAGCTACAGGAAAGGCCCTATCAAAGCAGCGCCTCTCACACTGGGTGACTGAGGCCATTAAAAGGGCGTACAGTAGCAAAGGTCAACAGGTGCCCTCTGGAGTGCACGCTCACTCCACTCTGGGCTTGGCCACCTCGTGGTCACTGTTCAAGGGTGTACCAGTTGCAGACATCTGTGCGGCTGCAAACTGGAGCTCAACAAACACGTTTGCAAAGCATTACAGTTTGGATGTTACTGCGTGTGATGTCACTCAGGCTGTCCTTTCTAACACACAGTAGAAAGCAGCCTTGAGATGCCTGCTGAATAAAGGCGGACGTTCACACTAGCATGCATTTTACTGAGCATTTCAAGGGCGTGATTGAATTACGTTCCCATAGCATTTATGTTGCACCGAGTGACATGACTGATAAGGGAACTGAAAGTTATGCACCATAACTCATGTTCCCTGAAGGAAGGGAACGAGGTGCAACATACCTGGCCCTTTCAATGCTAAAAGCTCGGTGAAGTGCATTTCGGAGAATGATGGATGGGCGTCTGCGCCTTAAATACCCAGAGGGCGGGGTCTCTGGCGCAATGCTGACGCCCCTGCTATAAAGGCGTGATTGTATTCCTTCAGGTAATCACGTGGGGCGCAATTTCCCATACCATTTGTGTTGCACCTCGTTCCCTTCCTTCAGGGAACATGAGTTATGGTGCATAACTTTCAGTTTCTGTGAATCACTGCCATGTCAGTGTTTTGAGTTTTGTGAATTACTGCCACGTCTACTGCCATGTCTACTGCCACGTCAATGTTTTGAGTTTTGTGATTAAAACGTTCTTGGATTTTTATACTTGTGCCTCCGAGTGTCTGCCTGTCCGCACAATTGGGTCCATCCTCAACCACACGCCAAATCGTGACAAAGATCCTGTTTATTGTGAAGTGACATTACATAAACATAACTAACTGAACTGAATTATTAAATGGTATTCCACATTTTAAATAAGTGCTAACGTGTTACCTCCAGACACGCAAAAAAAAAAGAAAAAAGTGCAAAGTGAAACACTGTGATGACACTTGATGGAAGGATGGACTATTCTTGTGCAGAAGTTTGCCAGAACCAAGACATGCAGAGTGGGCCTAAATAGTGTGATATCCACACCCTGATCTGTCTCTTATGTGAACAACTGATCAAACTAAAGCACACTCGGCACTACAAACTGCATGTATCTGTTCATTAATATGCCGAGTCATTTCCAGTAAAATATTCTCCCCCCCCCCCCACCTTTTATAGATGGCCTCCCTTCTCACCTTATAGCCATCCCCTTCACACCATTATGCATTTTGTTTAATTATTATTATTATTATTATTATTATTATTATTATTTAATAATAGGAAAGAAAGGAATGAAAGATGGAAAGTAAGACTACAAAACATAACAAATACACACAGAAAACACAAGGCACACACACCCGACCGCCGTCTGTAAACCTGCAAAGAACATGAGATTGAGATTTACATTAATGAAAAGTGCGTTATAAATTGAATTCATTATTATCATTATTATTATTATTATTATTATTATTATTATTATGACAGAACACAACAACAAAATACATATGTATAAAATACTTAGAATATTCATGGCTTTGCAGTAGATCTCCATAAATATATATACCCATACCCATATACACATATAAATACATGCATATGCAGTCACATGCACATCTACATATCTACATACAATACCTGCATGTGCATCCCTGCATCTATTTGTGTGTGGTTGTGAGCATGCATAAGTGTATAAGGCTTCTCTAATAGAACATTCAACAGTGACTGTGAAGCATCAGAGACCCGACCCCCAAGACCCGAGGCAGATAAAGGGGGAACCAGAGCCCAAGACACCAAGAGGGACCCCAAGCACAGAGCCCCCAGGGCCACCCAGACAGGATGAACCACACGCCCAGTAAAATATTCTTAAAGGACATATTTTATCAGAAAANATATATATATATATATATATAACTCACTGACACAACTCATCTTTTTATCTGTTGTGGCAGTTACACTTGTATTTCACATCCGTGGGACAATAAAGGCTGTTTCTATTCTAGTCTATTATAGTAGAAGGTCAGTTCAAGGGTGCAACATGAAGAACAATCTTGTAAATAAGTATGTTTATTTCGGCTGCTCCCTTCAGAGGTTTCCACAGCAAGCAAACTCGCATGAAAGATTTGGCAATTGTTTTACACTGGATGCCCTTCCTGATGTAACCTAGGCTCAAACCCACAACCTCAGTATTACAAGACTATGGCACTGACCACCAAACCCCTGCAGCACCCTTGAAAAACAAGCTTGTATTTTGTGATAAAGTATTCTAGACATTCACATAAAAAAATAAAAATAAAAATAAATCTGAACATAAACAGTACACCCATCTTGACATAACTATGGATTTGAAAGTGAAAGTAAAAGACTAAATTCTGTTTCCTTTGTGCATTTTTTTCAAAATAAGCGAGAGTGCCTCATTCTGGAGCCTTTGGTCCCACAGGAATCTGTTTGTGAGCAGAAAGACGAACGATCCTGACTATGAGGTATGCAGTTCACCATCTGGTGGAGTTGTCAGTCCCTCATGCAAAAACATACACACTGAGCTTAATTCCTCCATCCTGTGAACCAAGGTTTAGGCCTCTGGCTCCCATTATTTTGATCTTATGCTCAATGGGCTCTGAAGCTGAAGACAAGAAAACATGCTGATATTAAAGACAATGACTCTTTTACAACTTGCAGAAGTTTGGACGGTGCATAAAATAAAATAAAAATCTTATTTTGTACTTTCCAGTCAAAGTTTCATGCAATGACAAACTAACATCTCCTCAGCCAGTTCAACTGTGGGACATTTCGAGTTCTTGGCATTCTCTGGGAAGTGCAAACAAAAGCTTTTCATCAGATTTGAAACCTCAAGGACACTCACAAACCCCACACATCAACAGTACCAGTAATTCTCAAGACACCCTGTAATTCGTTCGCTTGCACTGGGAAAAACAAAGATTTGCACAACAAAATGTGTGTTAAACAATTTATCCTATTAGAAAATTATCCTGTTAGCAACTACAGTAATGAAAAAAGGTGCTAAACGGGGCAATTTGTCCAAAACATGGACTTATCTGCAGGTGCACTCTACACAACACCAATGAAATCCCAATACATTCTTTACAACCATTTCTTAATTCTTCTTCTTTCGGCTTTTCCCTTTTCAGGGGTCGCCACAGCGAGTCATCCTCCTCCACCTCACTCTGTCCTCTGCATCCTCTGTCCTCACTCCAACTACCTTCATGTCCTCTCTAACTGCATCCATATATCTCCTCTTTGGCCTTCCTCTGTGTCTTTTTCCTGGCAGCTGCATTTCTAACATCCTTCTACCAATATACCCACTGTCCCTCCTCTGGACATGTCCAAACCATCTCAGTCTGGCCTCCCTAACTTTATCTCCCAGTTGTTCAACATGTGCTGTACCTCTGATTATCTCATTCCTGATCTTATCCATCCTTGTCACTCCTAAGGTTCTGCTACTTCCAGTTCTTTCTCCTGTCTTTTTGTCAATGCCACTGTCTCCAGACCATACAACATAGCTGGTCTCACCACTGTCTTGTAAACTTTTCCTTTGACCTTTGCTGACACCTTTTTGTCACAAATCACTCCTGAAACTTTTCTCCATCCACTCCATCCTGCCTGGACTCTCTTTTTCACCTCTTTACCACATTCCCCATTTTCCTGGACAGTGGACCCCAAGTACTTGAAGTCCTGCACCTTTGTGACCTCTGCTCCTTGTAGCCTCACTGTTCCACTGGCCTCCCTCTCATTCACACACATGTACTCTGTCTTACTACGGCTGACTTTCATTCCTCTTCTTTCAAGTGCATACCTCCACCTCTCCAAGTTCTCTTCCACCTGTTCCCTGTTCTCACCACAGATCACAATGTCATCTGCAAACATCATAGTCCATGGGGATTCCTGCCTGACCTCATCTGTTAGTCGGTCCATCACCAGAGCAAACAAGAAGGGGCTCAGAGCCGATCCTTGATGCAATCCCACCTCCACCTTGAAGCTATCTGTCACTCCTACAGCACATCTCACCACTGTCCTGCTGTCTTCATACATGTCCTGTACCAGTCTAACATACTTTTCTGCCACTCCAGATTTCCTCATGCAATACCACACCTCCTCTCTTGGCACCCTGTCATATGCTTTTTCTAAATCCACAAACACACAATGGAGTTCTTTCTGACCCTCTCTGTACTTCTCTATCAACATCCTCAAAGCAAAGATGGCATCTGTGGTGCTCTTTCTTGGCATGAAACCATACTGCTGCTCACAGATAGTCACCTCTTGTCTAAAACCAACCATTTCTTAATTCAAAAGTTTAATAATAACACTTGTGCTTGTTGGAGGCGCTATAGTGCAATCCAGTACGTGATTGTGCAACACCCTTCCACAATAACCCAGACCTGTAGAGTAAACGGTGCAAGGGAAATGAGCAACTCAGCTCACAGAACACACACTCCAGGATGAGAAATTCAATAAGCAGTAATCACTCCCCACATTTCAAACAAAGATAACCTCAAAGCACTGAAGGGAGATTTAAGTTCACAGAAAGTAAAACAAAGCAGGGCAGTGTTTAAGTGAGGCATCATGCGGAGAGTAAACTCACCGTTCAGCTGTTTCATCGAAAAGGAGCTCTGCGCTCAAACCAAATCCTGAGGTGGAGCCCCAATGGCAACGTATGGCAGCGCTGAGTTCCCCATGAACTGCATCATAACTTGCAGGGTGTGGAGATAAAGGGTGCCAGCAGAGAATAGAGCACTGATACAAAGTGGCTTGAGGAAGAAAAGGGGGAGGCTAACAGAAAGAAAGTACAAAAAGAGGGAGACATCTTTTCATTTGCCCAGCAAAACCTCAAGGGAATAAGCCTAATTAAACATCTATAAATAAGTGGATCACTTTACTGGACCACACTTCAAACACTGGTAAGACCACAGTGGGTTTCTCACAGAGAGCGAGTGAAAGGCATGTGGGCAAAAAGAGCACAACTAGTTCTCAAATGACAAGAAAATCTCTGTTTTTTAGACCATAACTCCAGAAGATCGCATATGCACAGTGCCTTGAAAAAAATACAGATACCCTTTGAACTTTTCCACATTTTGTACTGTTACAACCACAAACTTCAAAGTATTTTGCTGGGATTTGGTGTAAACAATGCTATTGTAGCTCTAACATTATAGTTGGGGTGTTTGTCCTGCTGGACGGAGAACCTCTGTCCCATCCACAAGTGTTTTTCAGTCTTTAACAGGTTCTTTTTTCTTTCAGAATTGCTTTTTATAGCTGGTAGAGACATACAGTCAAGTCAAGTCATTTTTATTTATAGAGCACAGTTAAAACAGATAAACTGTTATCAAGGTGCAGACTGCCAACATACTGTCAGCGGTGAATGCAGCAAAAAGTAGTACTGCAAAGAATTCATGCATGTGGGGTGAATACAAATGTTGGAACACTTTTCAGATTTGTAAAAATGTTGAAAACCATTGAACAAAGTTCAATCAGATCATCTGGATGTTTTTCTTTTTTTTTTTTTTTTGACTTTTTGCCCTTCATCCAAAGGACTTCATCAGTCTGTCACAACAAACTGAGTCCCACAAGCAGCACACCCACATAACTAACTGACTGAACTTTGTTGGATTTGTTAAAACCTGGATTATTGAGCATGTTGTGAACCACTTTGGCTATGATGTCTCAGAGGAGTCAACAGAGGAGAGGGCAGGCCCTAGAAACCATTTTATCCACAGCAAACTGGTTGGTCCACTATGTGGGTGTGCTGCTTGTGGGACTCAGTTTGTTGTGGCTCCTCCAACTGATGAAGTCCTTTGGATGAAGGACAAAAGGTCCCAACAAAAAGAAGACAAAAATAAACTGTCCAGATGATCTGACTGAACTTTGTTGTACTTTTTATCTGGATTATTTATGAACTTTGATGTTGAAAACCATGTTTCACTTTTCTCCCATTTCCCAATTTTGCACTACTTTGTGTTGGGCCATCACAAAAAAAAATCCTACTAAAGTACTTTGAAGTTTGTGGTTGTAACATGACCAAACATGGAAAAGTTCAAGAGGTATCAAAACTACTTTGAAGGCACTTTATATCAACATGTCAAATATTTTAGGGAACATTGTGATTTCCTACCATGTTGGTTTAATCTTGTTGGAAGTTGTATTTAACTGAACAGTGTCACAAATTTTTTTTTCTGAATTAAAGTCTTGTAGGATCTTGTTAAAATGATTTGCAGAAGGAAGATCATTTAAGAGGGTAAGCCCATATGTCAGTTGCCACACAACTGTACAACATGCACAATGATTTTAAAAAGGAATTAATCTGGATCCGAACTGTTTAAAAACACAACTGTGTTGTTGAGTGTTTAGCAGTAGTGTATTTGAATATGTTGACTGTCCCTTTAAGAGATGTAGCCCAAGCTATGTGTCATGTGACTTCAACCAGGAAGTTAGGTTGAGAGTCAGAATTCAAGTGTTGTTCATGTGTTCAGTCAAGCCAGTGGAGGATCTGCGCGGCGACTTGATCTGGTTTGTGAGCGGACCACGATGGCTAGTAGTAGTGGGGGTGACGGACAGGGTTTGGCTTTGGGTAAACGGTGTCTTGAGGTTGCTGATGACGGTGTTGACAGTAGGAAGAATGTGCTGCTGGAGAAGTGTAAAGTTGTGTTGCGGTTTGCGGCGGGCCGGGGTTTGCTTGGGGTAAGCCCTGTGGCTTTTTCGAAGGGTCTGAAGCGGGCTGTGGGTGATGTGGACGTAGCTAAGGTGTTGTGGGATGGCAATCTCCTGCTTCTTTGTAGACATGCTGAGCAGAGGGACAAGGCTTTGGGTTTGGAGACTGTGTGTGGTAAAGCGGTGGTGGATAGGAAGATTGTGGGTGAAGTGAGAGGTTCCCGAGTTGTGATTTCCGGGATTCCTGTTAAAGATGACTTGGAGGTCTTGAGGAAGAACATTAAGGGTGAGGAAGTTGAGTCCTTGAAATGATTACCGGCTTATCGGGATGGGGTGAAGGTGGATAGTACGTCTGTCCTGTTGTGTTTCCGGGATGGTGTTTTGCCGGATAAGGTCATGATTGGTTACTTGTGTTTTGGTGTGAAGGCTTATGTTCCTCCGCCTGGATCGAAAGGCCGCTGCTGAAATTCAGAGAGTTAAGACTGTTGGGAATCTTTCGTACGCGGAGGCAGTTCGTGTGGTCAAGCGCAATGTTTCTTCGCCGTCTCTTGTTGATGAACCGAGCGTCCCCGAACGTGGTCAGGGTACTGTTACAATCGAACGGTTGATTCCGTTAGTTGCTTTCGTTGTTAACTGTTCTGCGCAGGCTTCGACTAAAACTGAAACCATCAAAATCATAGTGCAAGCTGCTTCGAGGTTCTTTGGCGCGACTGAGTTGTCTTGGGAGAGTGTTCGTGATGAATTGAGTCGGGGTGAGGGTGCGTCTGGATGTGAGGTGTCTCTGCCCATGTCTTCGCTGTGAACGGGTGTTCCTGGTTGTTTTTGTTTTGTTTGTTTTTTGCTCTTTTCTGTTTGTGCACTTTAGGGTACTTTGTGTGGGTTGTTGGTTGTTGTGGTGTTCTAGGTCGCCTGTGTGTTATGTGCTGTGTTCTACGCCGTCTGGTTCGTACTCCATTCCAGAAGGTGGCGGTAATGCATCTACTCGTTGTTTGCCAACCGCCATAAAACACCAACAGAGAGAGAGAGAGAGAAAGAGTCAAGCCAGTGCCATCTGCATACATCTTCGCTCTGAATGTAGCATCATGGGTATGTTATGTTTAATATATTATTGCAGATCATTATTTTCACAGAATTTCTGGTTTGTTAAGTTTTGCTTGAAGTATTTTTGAATACTTCAAGCAAGGTCAACAATACAATGAATTATTAATTTATTATCAGACCAAGCTACTGCAATAAATAAGTCAGTTCATGCTCATATATATATTGAAAATCATTATATATTATCAGCTTTAAGTCAAGATTGTGTAAAATATTATTGCAGATCATTATTTTCACAGAATTTCTGGTTTGTTAAGTTTTAAAATTCAAGATCTTTTTTTACTTTTTATTTATTTTTTTCCTCCAAAAAAACCCCCAATATCATTAAACAGCAAATATGGTAATGAAACATTTGCATGTAACCATTAGTGAAGACATTATTAAAGCTTCAGTATGTAGCTTTTTTTATGAACATATTTCTTCACTCTGTCACTACCTCCTGACAGACTGATGTTAGCCAGGTAATCTCTGAAAAAAAAAAAAAAAAATATTGTCCCCTTGCTTCTCCAGGTGGTAAATAAGCATTTCTAAAAAGAAAAGGTGACCCGCCATTTTCCAGCCAATAAAAACAGAGTTTGTAACCAGCCAATAAAAACAGAGCTTGAATTTGAATCAGCCAATAAAAACAGAGCTTGAATTTGAAATTCAACAGACCACAAGGGGGCAGAGCCACATATGGCTCTGAGGGGGAGGGATCAGAATGCTTTGCCTGTTGAAAATATTTCTAAGTGCTGCAGTTCTACAGAAACTGCATACTGAACCTTTAAACTGAGTCAATCTGAATTGCAACATGTACATTATAATCCACACCAAAGGAAAAAATAAAATAAAAAATAATCCCTACCCAATCACTGCCAAAAGGAAAAGGAAAAAATAAATAAAAGGTAAAATAGCCAAGAGACTGCATTAACCTCCTGGACGCCTCCCTGGTGAGGTGTTCCGGGCACGTCCCACCGGGAGGAGACCCAGAGGAAGACCCAGGACGCGCTGGAGGGACTATGTTTCTCGGCTGGCCTGGGAACGCCTTGGGATTCCCCCGGAGGAGCTGCTCCAAGTGGCTGGGGAGAGGGAAGTCTGGGCCTCCCTACTTAGGCTGCTACCCCCGCGACCCGACCCCGGATAAGTGGAAGAAGATGGATGGATGGATGGATGGAGTTGTGTTGTCAAAGAGACTGGAATAGATTCAGGAAAGGTCCCCAAACATTCTCAAATTTACCCTCTTTCTGTTGGAGTGTGAATCTGATTTTCTCCAGCTTTAAACAGGACATGATGTCAGCCAACCACTGAGCGTGAGTGGGTGGAGACGGTTCTTTCCACCTTAGCAAAATAGCTCGTCTGGCCAGGAGAGAGGTGAACGATATTACATGTTGTTGGTTTTTATTTAGGTTTGTCATGCCCTCTACAAGACCAAACAGAGCAATCAGTGGGTCAGGATTCAGACGTGTATCTAGTACACGTGATAAAGTCTGAAAGATTTCCCGCCAATATTTGTTCAGAGATGGGCAAAACCAAAACATATGGGAGAGAGAGGCTTCAGCATGTTTGCATCTCACACAGTATGGGCTGACATCAGGATACATAGAGGACAATTTCAGTTTAGAGATGTGAGCTCTGTGCACCACTTTAAATTGTATTAGACAATGTCTAGCACAGAGAGAACTGGAGCTCACCAGTTTGAGTATGGAGGTCCAAGAGTCCTCTGAAATAGAGGAGCCGAGATCCTCTTCCCAAGCAGCTTTGATTTTATCTGAGGAAGCACGCTTCAAATCCAATAGTTTACTGTAAATGAATGAAATGGACTGTTTTTTATTTGGGTCTAGAGAAAGAATAGTGTCAACAATACTGCTATCAGTTGAAATGGAGAGGCTGGACAAATGAAGAGTAATAAAGTGCCGTATTTGGAGATACCTAAAAAAATTGGACTGGGGAAGACTAAATTTTTCACATAGTTGTTGAAATGAAGCTAAAGTGTTATTGAGAAACAAGTCATTGAAGCGTACTATACCCCTTCTTTGCCATTCTTTAAAAACAGAGTCCTGAGATGAGGGTTTGAAAAGTTGGTTAGACATGATAGGGCTATAGAGAGAGAAACTAGAGAAATCAAAACATTTACGAAATTGTGCCCAGATTTTTAGTGAGTGTTTTATAACTGGATTTATAACAGTTGTAAGTGGTGGAAGCGGGAATGAGGATCCTAAGAAAGCCACGGTGGACCATTTCCCAGAACACTGTGACTCCATCTCAGGGCTGTCAGGCCTGTTATAATAGAATGACCAGAATGCTAGACAGTGCAAGTTTGTTGCCCAATAATAAAAGTGGAAATTTGGAAGGGCAAGACCGCCGGCGGCCTTAGTTTTTTGGAGATATGTCTTATTTAAGCGTGGACATTTTCCTTGCCACAGATATGATGAAATGATGGAATCTAACTGAACAAAGAATGAACCAGGGATAAAAACAGGAATATTTTGAAAGAGATATAAAAACTTAGGTAAAGTGACCATCTTGACTGAGTTAATACGGCCTATGAGGGATGTGGAAAGCGGTGACCATCGGGATAATGCCTGCTTTGTCTGATTCAACAGAGAGACAAAATTTTCTTGATATAAATCTTTATACCTCCTCGTAACTGTAACACCCAGGTAAGAGAATTTTATCTTCTCAATTTTAAAAGGCCATTTACTAAAGTCAAGAGTCTGCGCCAGGGTATTAACAGGGAAAATTACACTTTTACTCAGGTTTAATTTGTAACCAGAATTTATTCCAAATTCCTCAAGTAATGATAAAACGGAAGGCAACGTGTCAGTCGGATGAGAAATGAAAAGTAAAAGGTCATCAGCATAAAGGGAGACCTTGTGCTCCATATCGCCTCTCCAGATTCCTGAAATTGTGTCACAGGACCGCAAAGCAGTGGCAAGAGGTTCAATTGCCAGGTCAAAGAGCAAAGGGCTCAGTGGGCATCCCTGGCGAGTTCCTCGATGTAGACTGAATGGTTTCGATATCTGAGAGTTGGTACGAATGGTTGCGGTGGGATGTGAATAAATTAATTGCACCCATGTAATGAAATTGGGGCCAAAACCAAATTTGTCAAGAACATTAAACAAGTAGTCCCATTCAACCCGATCAAATGCTTTCTCCGCATCAAGGGAAATAACACACTCAGGAACAGTATCCGAAGGAGAATAAATAATGTCCAAAAGGCGTCTGATATTAAAAAAGGAGTGCCTGCCTTTAATGAATCCAGTCTGGTCTTTTGATATGATGAAAGGAAGGATCTTTTCCAACCTTTGAGCAAGAACTTTGGCTAAAATTTTGGCATCTGTATTTAAAAGGGAGATTGGTCGATAAGAGGAACAATGAGTTGGGTCTTTTCCTTTCTTTGCAATGAGGGTAATGCAGGCCTCTAAGAAAGATTTTGGAAGGGATCCTTGGTCAAACGACTCTGAGAGAACCGAGTGTAGGAGTGGGGAAAGTAATGGAGAAAATTTCTTAAAAAATTCAGCAGGGAAGCCGTCAGGACCCGGACATTTGCCAGACTGCATTACCGATACAGCTGACACAATTTCTGTCAGGGATATTGGGATCTCCAGTGCATCTTTCAGGTTGGGTGTGAGTTTTGGCATATTGGTCTTTTCGAAAAACTGAGAAGATAAATTCTTGTTGGTTTGGGATTCTGAAGTATATAAATGGGAATAAAAGTCCTTAAATGCTCTGTTAATTTGTAAATGATCTAGAGTTATGGTGCCGTTCTTTAATTGGATCTTAGGGATGATTTGTTTAGCCATGGCACCCTTCAACTGATTTGCCAGTAGTTTTCCTGACTTTTCTCCATGTATGTAAAATGATGATTTACTTTTCAAAAGTGATTGTTCTATTGAGTATGTAGACAATAAATCAAACTTAGTTTTGAGTTCTACTTTTTTTTGTACAGATTAGGGCATTTGTTTTGAGCATATTGTTGATCAATTTCTTTTATCTGCTGGGCTAAATCAGTTCTTTCTTTTTGAGATTTTTGCCTCAGCCGGGCGGTATATGAAATGATTTGTCCCCTAAGATAGGCCTTAAGGGTATCCCAAACGGTTGACAGTGGGATCCCAGGAGTTCTGTTTATGGATAGAAAGAAGGTTATTTCTTTTTCTATAAATGTAACAAAATCATTGTTTGACAGTAACGTTGAATTGAATCTCCACTGTCTACTCCTTATAGGAATGTCAGGGAGGGACAAAGACAGAGTGACAGGTGCATGGTCTGAGATGACAATACTGTGGTAGTCACAGCCACGGACAGAGGGAAGAAGTTTGTTGTCCATGAAAAAGTAATCGATCCTCGAGTATGAGTGATGAACATGAGAAAAAAAAGAATATTCTCTCTCAGCTGGGTGTAAAAAACGCCATACATCGCACAGGCCATACTTAGATAGAAAGGCACGAATAGTGTGGGACGACCTGCTGGCTGTGGCAGGGTTTGTAGAGGATCTGTCCAAAACTGGATCCAACCAGCAATTCAAGTCACCACTGAGTATCAATGAGTATGTGTTTAGGTCCGGGAGCAGTGAAAATAATTTCTTATATGAATTAAACTTGGATACAACTTGGAAGTACACTTTAAAACTTGATCTCTGTAACTTTAATTTGATCTGTACTGTTGATGTGGTCTATGATTTGAAGTTATAATAATAATAATAATAATAAACTTTATTTGTATAGCACCTTCCTGCAATGCCTTGCATTGACCAAGGTGCTTAACAGGACATTTGAATGATTCTTGAAAAATACCTGCTAGTTTTGTGAATGTTTAACTATGTGAATGTTTAACTATTTTTGATAACAGTTTAGTCCTGTGTATATAGTAATGCTAATTTTTGTTTTGTTTATGACCTTGTTTAGGTCAGGTTTTTTTTACCCCCTGTTCCCACCCAGGATGGCAAGCTACCGGATCACCGCAGCTGTGCGGTAGGACTTAAATTGCACCAAACTATTTGTTTTTTTCTGGACATATTACCCTGGATCATGAACTACAAACTACCAGATTATTGATTGATGGACCTTTAATCATCCGGGATTCAAGAACTGATTTAAAATAGAAAAAAAAAGAACTCTTGGGTGTAATCAGGGTCTGTTTTGTTGTGTGTATTTTGTCTATTGGTTGTAATTAGGGTCTGTTTTGTTGTGTGTATTTTGTCTATTGGTTATACTCAAAGAAAATGATTATTATTACAAACAATATTATTATCAGAGTCAGAGAGTCTTTATTGTCATTTGCACCGCATGTAGTACATGTGATGAGATGAGATTATGTACACGGGGTCCCAGTTACATCCAACAACAAAATGTAAGAGAAAAACAGTAATAACATCTAGGATATGGACCGCTAGTTGGCAGTGTAGTGCAAATATTGCATAACTTGCTGGCTACCAATTGTTGAATTTAAATAGCGGTTTAGAATTTAGCTTCCCCTAATTTTCATAAGACATTAGTGCTTTTGAAATTGCGGACCTAAATAAATTAATTAGTGCTTTAGAAATAGCAGAACTAATTTTTGGATTAGCGTTGCCCAGCACTGTTTATAATCATGTAATTACATTAATTATTTATTTGTAATGAGTTTTAACAAGTAGCAAACATTGAATGTCCAGAAGACCAGACTTAGCTTTTTTTTTTAGATTTTTCTACCTGGATTATTGAGCATGCATCAGGGTACAGTACTTGTATTTAGATTTCAGATTTTAATAGCAGAAAAGACATTTGTGCATGAATGACAATTCACCTGCTCAGTTTGGTTCTGTTGCCAGACACGTCACCCATCTAAGATCCAATCATCCATCCATTCATCCATCTAGAGCAGAGCAGCTCTTCCATCCATCCATTTTTGTCCGCTTATCCTGGGTCGGGTCGCGGGGGTAGCAGCCTGAGGGTTGGTTTATACTCTGCAAGACGCCCCAGCGCATGTCTTTTACCCCCGTTGAGTGAGCAAACATTGCGCAACTTTTGGCCGCACTCCCACTGCTATCCCCCGTTCGACAGCCTGTCGTGTACATAGCCTCCCGGTGGGACATGCCCGGAACACCTCACCAGGGAGGCGTCCAGGAGGCATCCTAACCAGATGCCCGAGCCACCTCAACTGGCTCCTCTCGATGTGGAGAAGCAGCGGCTCTACTCCGAGTCCCTCCCGGATGACTGAGCTTCTCACCCTATCTCTAAGGGAGAGTCCAGACACCCTGCGGAGAAAACTCATTTCAGCCGCTTGTATCCGAGATCTCGTTCTTTCGGTCACAACCCAAAGCTCATGACCATAGATGAGGGTAGGAACGTAGATCGATCGGTAAATTGAGAGCTTTGCCTTTCGACTCAGCTCTCTTTATACCACGACAGACCGGACAGCGCCCGCTTCACTGCGGATGCTGCACCTATCCGCCTATCGATCTCATGCTCCAGTTTTCCCTCACTCGTGAGAGCAGCTCTTCTCCACCTTATAACAAGGTGGGATTAACTTATTTTGACAAGTGGTCCATGTAGGTGGTGTGTTTGGGTTGATGGTTTCACCATGTCCCTGAAAACACATATAAAAAAAAAACGTTTAAAAAAATCGAGTTAGCTTAGCATTACTTCATTATTAGCTATTTCAGGTTGTTTATCCAATAAAAAAACATGAGCTAACGTCAGCATCGCGTTTGCATTTGAGCTGACTTACCGCTTTAAGTGGAATATAACTTGTTAGCTACCTTAATGTTGGTATGAGACGTAGTTTATATAGTTTTTATTTACCTGATAGAGACGACGTCACGGACCACTCTACTTCTGAGCGAAAATAATCCGGCTGAGCTCATCAAAGTCGGGCCACGTTTTTACTTCACTCTCCTTTGCACGATATAAAATTATTGCAAGTGCTGCACTGAGCTGACTGGTCATTTTATTAGTTAAGCCATGCTTTAGGGATGCACCGATCCACATTTCTCACTTCCGATCCGATACCGATACTTATTAACTCAGTATCGACCGATACCGATACTTTTCCGATCCGATACTGTTCAGGTATGTGACACTGTATAATGAAACTTTTGCACCCAAACTATTCATTTTAACATTGTGTGAGATAAACCCAATGTAGACACTTTTAAGCCTTACAATAGGGAACCTACTGACTTTAACAGCTCACAGGACAGGAGGCAATTATACCATACACATGTCCTCCTTACTCATGGTGCAGCTGAAAAAACTAAAAAAGCGCTAAGCATGATGGGAAAGACAACACAGCACTCCCCTTAACCAATAAGAGAGTGGATTATAGCTGGAAAACAGATTTAGCTGGAAAACTTTTCCAGCTAAATCTGGAAAACTAAAAACAACAGTAGCTCATGGCTCACTGCTAAAGCTGGAAAACTAAAAAAACGCTAAGCATTATGGGAAAGACAACAAAATCCACTCTCTTATTAGTTAAGGGGAGTGGCTGTGTTGTGTTTCCCATCATGCTTAGCGCTTTTTTAGTTTTTTCAGCTTTAGCTGGACAAACTATTGGTTATAACTATTGGTTATAATGGGAAAGACAACAAAATCAACTCTCTCATTGGTTAAGGGGAGTACAGTCACAGAATGTGATTAAACACAAGTGCTCTTTGAAGCTGGATCGGAAAAGTATCGGCAGGTTTTTATCCGATACCCGATACTTAAATAATGCTGGTATCGGATACCGATACCGATACTGGATCGGATCTGCCCCATCCCTACTTTAAACCAGCTGAAAAAACACTTCTGGTGGTTGAATTATTTCTTCTTCGTGGTTTTTCTTCTTCATCATCTTTTGGTTTATTGGCGGATTGCAAACATCGTTTAGATGCATACCGCCACCTACTGACCAAGAGTGTGTAGCTCATGGCATCCTTTCCTTATAAGTGTACACTACAGCATTCTATTTTTAATATTGATGTTTTGTAAATATTTAAACAATGTTTTTTTAATATCATTTATTTTATCCCTATCACCTTCAGTTCCTAATATTCCTCCTAAACTCCAAACTCTCCCTGTCTCTTTGACTTTTTCTTTTAATCTCTCCCTATCATCTGTATATTTAGTGCACTCCATCAGTACATGTTCTACACTTTCTGTATCCCCACATTCCTCACATCTACTGTCATTCCCTTCCACCCCCTCGTGTGCTGCTGGCACCCAACAAAACTATATCAATTACTATTATTATTTATTTTTTTATTTTTTTAGACATAGCCCCCCCTGGTGGACATTCACGGGCCGCCACTGATGTTCACACTAAAATGTTACCAGATGCTGTTTTATAATGCTCTAAGAGAATGTATTTCAGTTTCAGTAAAACAGTTTTATTGTTGCTACAGTTATCTGGAGGGAAAAAGGTCTTTTTGTTTGTTATTTTAAACTTTATTTTATTTAAAATAAACAAGAGTGTTTGTTTGTACACAGAACAACTTTAAAAAGTTTTTTTTAAACAAACATGCTGACATTCTCATGATGTTTCAGAGAACTCTTCTGGTAAACGTCTTTTAACCAGCAGGTGGCAGCCAAGGCTTAATTATTTATCACAAGGTGACTGTATTTACTATTTTCGGCCGCTAGAGGTGGAATTGTTGACTTCCTGTGGCTTAGCCGTTAGCTTGCGAATAGCATCTAACAATTCGGTCAAAATCAACGTTTAGAATTAGTTTTTAGTCGGGATGTGATAATTGCTCGAAACCACGTTCTTTTAAGAGACAAATTGATGTGATTAAAACTGTTGACAGGCTTTATTGATTTTTTAAACTTTAAAGGAAATGATCGGTTCTATCACAAGTTGTTGCTTCCGATGTCACCTGACGTCAGGTCAGATGACGATCGGTAGTCTCACTTCAACTGCATTAAAAGCACCATTTAAAATCATAAAACACAGCGATTAACAGGTTTTTAAAGATATAAACGGACAAGCAAGCATGAAAACTTGTCAGGACTATGTAACAAAGTAAAACTTGATGACAAGAGTGGTCCATCCCAACGATGTGCGTCACCAACCGTCAGTGAATCAGCGCTCGCCTTACAGATACAAGAATGTAACTGACAAATCACAGCACTCGTTTCATCCAAACAGCTCATGAACAGACGTAAATGACACATAGTTTTAACATTAGCTTAGCACAGCATATCACATTTCACAGACTCTTTTACAGCTCATAAACGCTTCAAATACATTAAAAACATTTTTGAAATATGGCGACAACATGCAACACAGGTCCACTGAGCTTCCTCAGTAAGAAACAACAATTTTAACTGTTGAAACAACAACGGACTTCGACCAGTACAGAGTCCAAATCAACTGGGTTAACCAGAACCAGCAAAGGCTTACATACATGCTATGATCTTCAGCCATATAGCCTATTGTTATACCACATGGTCTCACACTTCAGAGATCATCATGAAGCCCCTAAAGACTCTTTTTAAGAAAATACTGAAAACCTTTGACAAAAAGCCAATACAGTATCATTATTGCAACATCATAAATAAGTACAACATTTTGGATTTTAATAGCTATCAGATTTTTATGGATGTTTGCCTGATTTTTAAAGTTTTAAATGGACTTGCTCCTCCTCCTTTAATATATTTTATAAGTAAAAAAACAAGTACAGTAAACACAAGAGCACTGACCAGAGGAGATTGTGATGTGCAGCGGCGCAGGACTAAATTTGGGCAAATGGTGGTGTCCATCAGAGGCACACAGTAACTTTGGCTGAAAACTAATCAGAAGTGCACTCATGTGTAGATTACTTTGTCTATTTTATTATGGCATCATATTTTTATTGTAATTTTATGTTGTATTATGTACTATATAGGTGATGTTTTTATTTTTCTCTGCTCTTTTGTTTTATGGGATGTTTCTTATACCTGCCTTAGGACAACGGATGAAAATTAGCTATTGTGCTAACTCCGGCATATTTACATTGATGCTAACTGCTGTCATGTTGATTAATATGCATTGTTCTAACTTAAATAAAAAATAATAAATAAAAAAAAACGTCAGAAACCAACCCTCGGACGGCAGTTTCAAACAAAATATGCGTTCTTTTTCTGCTTGTAATGTAAAAACCACACTCAGCAATCTTGCTAATATAAGAAATAGCTTTTTAGGCACAATGACACGCAGTCATTCCAAGAAATTGCACAGCAGCTTTGAACACGTTATTCCAAACAATCCAAGGCAGTGACAGCTCTTCACCCAAAGCTTAAACAGCGTTTAAATAGTTGAACAATAATAATGTCAGCTTCAAATGACAAAACATGCACTTCTGCAACCGCTTTGAACACCTCCAGCCAAAACTATCTTACTGAGTCAAAATTGGACATGTCTATGCAAACATGACGTCTGAAGTTCATGAAAGATCATACAGATTTATATGAATAATCCTTTTAGAAAACTCGTACAGGCCACCAGATGTAGGATATATGGTCAGTATTACCTGACACACTTTTACCCTAATTAATTACTTATTCAGTTCAGAACAGTAATTCAACGGATTCTCTTTCTTTTTAGGATTAATATAAACTGATCATGAATGATGGATAGTACATGTAAACCATGAAGTGACAATGGAAATGTTAATTATAGTTGGCATACCAGAGGTACTGCCTTTTATTTAAAATAAATCAACTAAAATTAACATCATGTACACTTAATTGACTGATTTCAATTTCTTGCAAATTAACTCGTCAGCAGATTAATTGTGGACATCAGAAACAAGTAAATAGGATGACATATTACTTACATCTGAAGGTTCTTATTTCTTAAAATTTAGTTACCAGCTTAGGATGGGTAAGGTTTAAGAGAAGGAGCAAAGATGGAGAAATAGAGGAGAAAATAGTTATCTAAGGAGTGTGTTGACCAGATAGCACATCCTCTGTTTGACATCTGCTGGACCCAGGCCGCCTTAGTAAACAATCACAACTCTGTACCTTGTAAAGACGTCTGTCCTTCTGGTCTTCTGGTCGGAGATGGTTTCCAGTCGTGGAAGTAAGAGGTTTGTTTGTCCAGTTATATCCAAACAATGGTCACAGCGTGTTTACAACTCTTAGCTTTCCAGCGGCCGCGTCAAATCAAAACAGAGTGATGGCCAAGAGTTCCGGTTCAGCTTTCAGACTCACACATTCCTTAGAAAGGAATTTCATTCAGTTAGAGCTTAAAAGCTTCAAGGCTGATTTACAGCGAAGCGTGCTGTAAATCTTCAGCTAGTGAACAAGTTGTTGACTTCATGACTTCGTTCACCTAGCTTCCTAGGAGGAGAACATCACGATAGACTCTCCATCAAGACTGAGAGTTCAAGGAAGTGAACGCTTTTTACTAAAAGTGGTGACATCAGATTCTCAGTCTCCTTATTTGTTCGTGGACCAATGGAAGGGAGTTAGAGTCACGTCAAAGAGTTCACTTGACATTATCTTCAGTCAGATAGTGTAGGTCAGTTTAGAAGAACAGAGAGGCAGCTTTTTTAAAGAGAAGGCAGAAAACAGGAGCCAGTTATAAGATTAACTGTTTTCTAACTTTAAAAACAAAACTGAAAGTTCAGTCTGACATATACTTTGACTTTAGGCATAGTTCTTGACTAAGACAGAAAAAAATATACCAGCATAGTAATGATCATTCACATATTAAGAATACACTGCTCATGCAAATAACAACTGATCATAAAAATGACAGAAGGTTATTCTGTTGAATACATTTGAATTAGAACAAATTTAAAGAGTAAAAAGTGTCTCTTGTGAGTGATTATGTTCTTAGATTCAAACTTGGAATAAACTGTGTTAATGTCTGTTTTACTGAGAGGATCAGTAAAAGGTATCACTGGAACAGTTCAAAGAGACAAAGGTGTATCCCTGCATCTCAGTAGACCAAGGTCAGGTCCACTACATTGCTGAGAGGAGCAGCTCCACCAGTTGTGCCACCATGCTGCCTTATTTTTAATAAATAAAAATTATGCCTTACAATAATTTATTACTGTGTTGGAAAATAATAAAAGATAATTAATTCTAGAAATTGGCTAAAACAGTTTGTTGCTTCACAAACAAAATGGTTTCTTCAGTAATGGCCTTTGGGATAAAGAATTTTCATCTTACGAGCAATTCGTAGGAACGGAACTCGCTCGTAAGTCGGGGACAACCTGTACTATAAATGTTGCGTTCAACCAGCAACATGTAGTTTTATTCAGAAGAAAATGCTGTACATCAACATAAAGAAGGACCAAGGAACTCCTAAAACATTGTCTAGAGCAGTGGTTCTCAAACTGGGATCCCCAGACCACCGGGGTTCCAAGAGCCAGTGTTTGGGGCTCCACAAAAGAAAAGTATATTTTTTTCTACATGTATGCAGCTATTTAACAACCTGTTATAATACAGCAAGATGCAGGAAATCACATCAACTTTATACAAAATTTTCTAGGGGAGGACCCCCAGATCCCCCAGTGAGGGGTGGGGGGCCCCCACCCACCCACACACACACACAGGTTTGTCAATGTGGTTTAGCCGGACTTTTTCGCCAAACCCGCCCGAAGGTGGTTTACGGGGACTACCGCTTCCCGAGGTCCTAGCGACCTGGGACCAAGCTCAGAGCACTCTAAAAAATCTGAAAAAAATTTGGGTCACTTTAGCTTTCCGATAGGAGCTTCACAGCAAGTTTTACCACCCAGACTCCAGTGTGGTTTACAAGGACGTCAAAAAATGTGGTTTATGAGGACAAACAAACATTACGGGGTCTTTAAAGGGACAATTACGTCTCATTTAAACTCCGCCTACTTAACATAAAATTAACATAAAACACACAAATGTGACAGGACACTGCATTAGGAGAACAGTTTTTTGAACTGCTTTTATTAAACAAATTAGGCACATACTTTATTTATATTCACTAACAAATCTTCAAATGTTTAAAATAAAATAAAACTTAAATGTTTCAAATAAAATAAAATAAAAACTTAAATTCTGGTGACATATTTACATTATTATAAAACATATTAACATTATATACATATTTCTAAAACAAAATTTTACTTTTTCTGCAGGGTTAATCACAACCCAATGTAAAGTACAGGTGATCCCCGACTTACGAGCGACGAAAGACTTCTGAGATGACATATTTACATATTATAAAACATTAACATTATAAACATGAACATATTTCTCAAACAAAATTGTACTTTTTTTACAAGGTTCATCACACCCACTGTAAAGTACAGGTGATCCCCGACTTACGAGTGACGAAAGAGTTCCTCAGTCTGAGATGACATATTTACATATTATAAAACATTAACATTATAAACCTGAACATATTTCTAAAACAAAATTTACTTTTTTTACAGGGTTCATTACAACCCACTGTAAAGTACAGGTTATCCCCAACTTACGAGCGACGAAAGACTTCCTCAGTCTGAGATGCTGTATTCAGCTCAGTCTTATAAAGACTTCCTCAGTCTGAGGTACTGCATTCAGCTCAGTCTCATAAATAGCACCCTCTCAAAGTGGATCAAACAGTTTGCTGATGACAGCCAAAACCAGCTGCTCATATGATCACATGATTAGGCTGATGGTCCTCATTGATCATGTGAGCAACTGGTTTTGGCTGTCATCAGGAAGTCTTTATTTATAAGACTGAGCTGAATGCATCTCAGACTGAGGAAGTCTTTCGGATGAAAGACTTCCTTAGTCTGAGATGCTGTATTCAGCTCAGTCTTATAAATAAAGACTTTCTGATGACAGCCAAAACCAGTTGCTCACGTGATCAAAGAGGACCATCAGCCTAAACATTGCCCATTTGCTACATCCATCCATTATCTTTACCCGTTTCTTCCATTTTGGGTCACGGAGGTCGCCGGTGCTCATATCCAGCAATCACAAGGACAAGTCTCCAGTCCATCACAGGGACACGTGGACAAGTCACCAGTCCATCACAGGGACACCTGGACAGGTCTCCAGTCCATCACAGGGACAGCTGGACAAGCCACCAGTACATCACAGGGACACGTGGACAAGTCTCCAGTCCATCACAGGGACACGTGGACAAGTTTCCAATCCATCACATGGACACCTGCACAAGTCTCCAGTCCATCACAAGGACACGTGGACAAGTCACCAGTCCATCACAGGGACACCTGCACAAGTCTCCAGTCTATCACAGGGACACGTGGACAAGTCTCCAGTCTATCACAGGGACACCTGGACAAGTCTCCAGTCCATCACAGGGACACGTGGACAAGTCACCAGTCCATCACAGGGACACATTTACAAGTCTCCAGTCCATCACAGGGACACATTTACAAGTCTCCAGTCCATCACAGGGACACATTTACAAGTCTCCAGTCTATCACAGGGACACATTTACAAGTCTCCAGTCTATCACAGGGACACATTTACAGGTCTCCAGTCTATCACAGGGACACATTTACAGGTCTCCAGTCTATCACAGGGACACATTTACAAGTCACCAGTCCATCACATGGACACATGGACAAGTCTCCAGTCCATCACAGGGACACCTGGACAAGTCTCCAGTCCATCACAGGGACACCTGGACAAGTCTCCAGTCATCACAGGGACACGTGGACAAGTCTCCAGTCCATCACAAGGACACATGCACAAGTCTCCAGTCTATCACAGGGACACATTTACAAGTCTCCAGTCCATCATAGGAACACCTACACAAGTCACCAGTCCATCACAGGGACACGTGGACAAGTCTCCAGTCCATCACAGGGACATCTGGACAAGTCACCAGTCCATCACAGGGACACATTTACAAGTCTCCAGTCCATCATAGGGACACATTTAGAAGTCTCCAGTCCATCACAGGGACACATTTACAAGTCACCAGTTCATCACAGGGACACATGGACAAGTCTCCAGTCTATCACAGGGACACGTGGACAAGTCACCAGTCCATCACAGGGACACCTGCACAAGTCTCCAGTCCATCACAGGGATACGTGGACAAGTCTCCAGTCCATCACAGGGACACCTGGACAAGTCTCCAGTCCATCACAGGGACACGTGGACAAGTCACCAGTCCATCACAGGGACACGTGGACAAGTCTCCAGTCCATCACAGGGACATGTGGACAAGTCTCTAATCCATCACAGGGACACGTGGACAAGTCTCCAGTCCATCACAGGGACACGTGGACAAGTCACCAGTCCATCACAGGGACACCTACACAAGTCACCAGTCCATCACAGGGACACGTGGACAAGTCTCCAGTCCATCACAGGGACATCTGGACATGTCACCAGTCCATCACAGGGACACCTGCATAAGTCTCCAATCCATCACAGGGACATCTGAAACCTTTCAGCCTCTTTTCCCAATGATTTCAACCCGAGTGAAATGGCTGTAGAGCTTCTGTTCAACCGTTAACAAACCCATGGCATCATCTTCATGGAGCTTGGTGGTGTCACGCTCCACAAAACTTCGTAGGTGCATCTTTGAAACCTCTCCTGCTCGTCTACAATTGAACACAATGACCTGTGCAAGTGTAACTTTTGCAAGTTCTACATAAGTCTGAGGGCTGGCATCATCTTTCAAGGTGCTAAATGCATTTTCTCCTGATTTATTCAGATGCTGATGCAGAAGCTTAACATCTTCAGTGAATGATAATGTTAATGGCTTATTGGACTTGGCATGATTTATGTACTTGGCATGATTTATAGTGCTCAAGGCACTATGAGACACCATCTCTGACCATTCCTCAGTGTGAGGTGCTGCATTCAGCTCAGTCTCATAAATAGCACCCTCTCACAGTGGACCAACCAGTTTGCTGATAGCCAAAACCAGTTGCTCACATGATCAAGGAGGACCTGCGAACTGGTTGAACCACTGTGAGCGGGTGCTATTTATAAGACTGAGTTGAATACAGCATTACAGCATGCAGTCTCCAGTCCATCACAGGGACACATGGACAAGTCACCAGTCCATCACATTGACACCTGGACAAGTCTCCAGTCCATCACAGTGACACCTGGACAAGTCACCAGTCCATCACAGTGACACCTGGACAAGTCACCAGTCCATCACAGTGACACCTGGACAAGTCACCAGTCCATCACAGTGACACCTGGACAAGTCACCAGTCCATCACAGTGACACCTGGACAAGTCACCAGTCCATCACAGTGACACCTGGACAAGTCTCCAGTCCATTACAGGGACACGTGGACAAGTCTCCAGTCCATCACAGGGACACATGGACAAGTCACCAGTCCATCACAGGGACACCTGCACAAGTCTCCAGTCCATCACAGGGACACGTGGACAAGTCTCCAGTCCATCAAAGGGACAAGTCTCCAGTCTATCACAGGGACTCGTGGACAAGTCACTAGTCCATCACAGGGACACCTGCACAAGTCTAAAGGCTATCAAAGGGACACGTGGACAAGTCTCCAGTCCATCACAGGGACACGTGGACAAGTCTCCAGTCCATGACAGGAACACTTGACAAGTCTCCAGTCCATGACAAGAACACCTGGACAAGTCTCCAGTCTATCACAGGGACATGTGGACAAGTCTCCAGTCCATGACAGGGACACCAGGACAAGTCACCAGTCCATGACAGGGACACCAGGACAAGTCACCAATCCATCACAGGGACATGTGGACAAGTCTCTAGTCCATGACAGGGACACCTGGACAAGTCTCCAGTCCATCACAGGGACACTTGGACAAGTCTCCAGTCCATCACAGGGACACGTGGACATCACAAGTCCATCACAGGGACACGTGGACATCACAAGTCCATCACAGGGACACTTGCACAAGTCTCCAGTCCATCACAGGGAGACGTGGACAAGTCTCCAGTCCATCACAAGGACACATGGACAAGTCTCCAGTCCATCACAAGGACACATGGACAAGTCTCCAGTCCATCACAGGGACACATGGACAAGTCTCCAGTCCATCACAGGGACACATGGACAAGTCTCCAGTCCATCACAGGGACACATGGACAAGTCTCCAGTCCATCACAGGGACCTGGACAAGTCTCCAGTCCATCACAGGGACATGGACAAGTCTCCAGTCCATCACAAGGACACATGGACAAGTCTCCAGTCCATCACAGGGACACATGGACAAGTCTCCAGTCCATCACAGGGACACATGGACAAGTCTACAGTCCATCACAGGGACACATTTACAAGTCTCCAGTCCATCACAGGGACACGTGGACAAGTCACCAGTCCATCACAGGGACACCTGCACAAATCTCTAGTCCATCACAGGGACACCTGGACAAGTCCAAGTCAACAGTCCATCACAAGGACACCTGCACAAATCTCCAGTCCATCACAGGGACACCTGGACAAGTCTCCAGTCCATCACAGGGAGTATCTAGAAGATACACAATATACATGACTCAAACTAAACAAAAGATCCTACTTAAATAGATTCAGAAGCAAATAATCTTTCTTTGAAGCAGGTTTTAAGAACACTATTCTACTCAAATTTTAATCCTGAAGTCCTTTAAATTAAGGTGATCACCAAAGAGCTCTACAAAGCATTGTGCCTCATTTCAACTAAAGGTGAAGCTCAACTTAAAAAAAGAAAGAAAAAACTAATTATGATACCTTTAAGCAAACATATTACTAGAACAATTTTTGCCTTTTTCAACAACCTGAAAATCAATCCTCTGAATTACTTTGAAAATGATTGAGTTCAAGTTTTGTTGAGTCTCTTCGCACAACATAAATCTTGATCCCATCGGTTCTTCTCCTACAGTTTGGTCAGGGTGAGCAGAAACCTGTAGAGAAGACACCAAATGAGTCATTAAGATTAATTTAATATTAACTTCAAGTTAGAACACTATACAGTAACAATAAGAGCTACGGTAAAGCTAGACAAGTTGTTTGGCAATACTATTTTAAGCAAGGTCCTACTGATTGCCAACAATATTACTCTACAGTCATCTACACACAGTCCTCAGAATGCAGTCCCCTGATAGGCACAAGCATTGCAGGGACTGTGTCTACTGTCCCAAAAACCCATGTCCATTAAAATACCTGTCAGACAAATTAGAAAGATTTCCAAGTCAGAAAGCTGTTCACCTGTGGTTCAAGAGATGAGGATAGTGATCCCATCGGTTCTTCTCCTACAGTTTGGTCAGGATGAGCAGAAACCTGTGGAGAAGACACCAAATGAGTCATTAAGATTCATTTAATATTAACTTCAAGTTAGAACACTATACAGTAACACTGTGTAAAGAGCTATGGTAAAGCTAGACAAGTTGTTTGGCAATACTAGTTTAAGCAAGGTCTTACTGATTGCCAACAATATTACTCTACAGTCATCTACACACAGTCCTCAGAATGCACTCCCCTGACAGGAACAAGCATTGCGGGGACTGTGTCTACTCTCCCAAAAACCCATGTCCACTAAAATACCTGTCAGACAAATTAGAAAGATTTCCAAGTCAGAAAGCTGTTCACCTGTGGTTCAAGAGATGAGGGTAGTGATCCCATCAGTTCTTCTCCTACAGTTTGGTCAGGGTGAGCAGAAACCTGTGGAGAAGACACCAAATGAGTCATTAAGATTCATTTAATATTAACACCAAGTTAGAACACTATACAGTAACACTGTGTAAAGAGCTATGGTAAAGCTAGACAAGTTGTTTGGCAATACTATTTTAAGCAAGGTCCTACTGATTGCCAACAATATTACTCTACAGTCATCTACACACAGTCCTCAGAATGCAGTCCCCTGACAGGAACAAGCATTGCGGGGACTGTGTCTACTCTCCCAAAAACCCATGTCCACTAAAATACCTGTCAGACAAATTAGATAGATTTTCAAGTCAGAAAGCTGTTCACCTGTGGTTCAAGAGATGAGGATAGTGATCCCATCGGTTCTTCTCCTACAGTTTGGTCAGGAGGAGCAGAAACCTGTGGAGAAGACACCAAATGGTCAGGGTGAGCAGAAACCTGTGTAGAAGACACCAAATGAGTCATTAAGATTCATTTAATATTAACACCAAGTTAGAACACTATACAGTAACACTGTGTAAAGAGCTACGGTAAAGCTAAACAAGCTGTTTGGCAATACTATTTTAAGCAAGATCCTGCTGATTGCCAACAATATTACTCTACAGTCATCTACACACAGTCCTCAGAATGCAGTCCCCTGACAGGAACAAGCATTGCGGGGACTGTGTCTACTGTCCCAAAAACCCATGTCCACTAAAATACCTGTCAGACAAATTAGAAAGATTTCCAAGTCAGAAAGCTGTTCACCTGTGGTTCAAGAGATGATGATAGTGATCCCATCGGTTCTTCTCCTACAGTTTGGTCAGGATGAGCAGAAACCTGTGGAGAAGACACCAAATGAGTCATTAAGAATCATTTAATATTAACTTCAAGTTAGAACACTATACAGTAACACTGTGTAAAAAGCTATGGTAAAGCTAGACAAGTTTGGCAATACTATTTTAAAAAGTTCTTACTGATTGCCAACAATATTACTCTACAGTCATCTACACACAGTCCTCAGAATGCAGTCCCCTGACAGGAACAAGCATTGCGGGGACTGTGTCTACTCTCCCAAAAACCCATGTCCACTAAAATACCTGTCAGACAAATTAGAAAGATTTCCAAGTCAGAAAGCTGTTCACCTGGGGCCTCATGTATCAAAAACCTGCGTGGATTTCCTACTGAAAAGTGACGTACGGTGAAATCCAGAAAAGTGTCTACGCACAAAAAGATCCAGATTTATCAAACTGTGCGTACACCTGAATCCACGCACATTCCTTTTGTACATCACAATTGACGTGGAACTGAGCGCACGTGAGACACCTCCCCTGACACGCCTACATTTACATATGTTAAACAGATGCAAATTACTTCCTGCATGTGTGAAGGACATGTTTGTTTGATCCCTGCGCGATCAGAAATGATTTCTAGATTCGGGAAAATAATGAATTCAATATAATATGAGTGAGGACAAACATCCTAAGTAAGAATAGTAATAAAATGTGTTCATCATGCAAAGAACGAGTGATTGTCGGTATTTGTGTGCGCGCGCACCCTGCTGTGGTGCGCGAACCGGCTCATTCATTCATTCTGTGTGGAAATATTAACTTTGCGCACGAGTTTATTACCATTATTACTGTAAACACAGAGGAACTTACTTGGATGTTTGCTAGAACATAGATCTTTGTTTATGTAGATGATGTGAAGAAACGTGTCTGTGCGTCTTGGTGGAGACTTTTCATGACATGATGTTGGAGTCTCCAGACGCAGCGCGCGCCCCGCAGCCCTGTGCGCAGTCTGTCTGTGAAGCTTTTGCTCTCCTACAAGTTATATAAGGTGTACTTTCACGTGTCATTTTGGAGAAATCTACAATAAACGCAGATAATGAAACACCTCCAGCTGCCGTGTCGACACCGGTGAGGGTGCGCGCGCGCTCCAAGCGCGACCACTCAGCCTTTGGAATCGATGAGACCATTGGACATGATCCGGCTTTGTGTGGACTGGACTGCACAGTCCCGATCGACCTGCAGCTCCCTCTGTGGAACAGTTTGACCGCTGCTTCTGTATGCACGCGTGATGCACGGCTCCCCAGAGCGCAGCAGCATGTGCCAAACTGAAAAATGATTATTTCTGAAAACGGCTGATAAGCCATATCCTAGATCAGAAAATTATATCTGTTTCTAAATAAATGCTCTGCGTGTTACACTATTTATTCTCCAGTAAGGCTGAATGAATCCGTTCCTGTTAAATTTATTTTTGGCACAACTTTGCGCGTCCTTTATTCACTGCGTCATGTGGATGTAATACTTGTTAATCGTGTGTTTGGAGGGAATATTAATCATTTTCACATCTTGAACTGTTAATAATAATAATAATAATAATAATAATAATGAATTCAATTTATAACGCACTTTTCATTAATGGAAATCTCAAAGTGCTACAAGGTGCAACATATTTGAATGTCAATAAGACAAATAATAAAACAATTAAAATCAACAACAGTATCAACTCAGATCAAAAGTAGAATCATGAGGAGTAAAGTATGCTCGGTTGAAAAGAAAGGTCTTCAAGCCGCTCTTAAAGTCAACCACAGACTGTGGGGCTTCAGTTTCTCTGAAACACCTGTAAGTGTCGCCAAAGGAACAAGAACCACAGAAACGTGCGTACGCCTGCTCGGGAGCTTGCGTGGATATGTACCTGGATGCGCATATATTCACGTTCAGTTCAGTTTTGATACATACGGGCTTTTGCGTGGAAAGTGACGTGCGCAATGTTTTTGTGCGCACGCATGGTTGATACATGAGGCCCCTGTGGTTCAAGAGATGAGGATAGTGATCCCATCGGTTCTTCTCCTACAGTTTGGTCAGGATGAGCAGAAACCTGTGGAGAAGACACCAAATGAGTCATTAAGATTCATTTAATATTAACTTCAAGTTAGAACACTATACAGTAACACTGTGTAAAGAGCTATGGTAAAGCTAGACAAGTTGTTTGGCAATACTAGTTTAAGCAAGGTCTTACTGATTGCCAACAATATTACTCTACAGTCATCTACACACAGTCCTCAGAATGCAGTCCCCTGACAGGAACAAGCATTGCGGAGACTGTGTCTACTGTCCCAAAAACCCATGTCCACTAAAATACCTGTCAGACAAATTAGAAAGATTTCTAAAATACCTGTCAGACAAATTAGAAAGATTTCCAAGTCAGAAAGCTGTTCACCTGTGGTTCAAGAGATAAGGGTAGTGATCCCATCAGTTCTTCTCCTACAGTTTGGTCAGGGTGAGCAGAAACCTGTGGAGAAGACACCAAATGAGTCATTAAGATTCATTTAATATTAACACCAAGTTAGAACACTATACAGTAACACTAGAGCTACGGTAAAGCTAGACAAGTTGTTTGGCAATACTATTTTAAGCAAGGTCTTACTGATTGCCAACAATATTACTCTACAGTCATCTACACACAGTCCTCAGAATGCAGTCCCCTGACAGGAACAAGCATTGCGGGGACTGTGTCTACTGTCCCAAAAACCCATGTCCACTAAAATACCTGTCAGACAAATTAGAAAGATTTCCAAGTCAGAAAGCTGTTCACCTGTGGTTCAAGAGATGAGGATAGTGATCCCATCGGTTCTTCTCCTACAGTTTGGTCAGGATGAGCAGAAACCTGTGGAGAAGACACCAAATGAGTCATTAAGATTCATTTAATATTAACTTCAAGTTAGAACACTATACAGTAACACTGTGTAAAGAGCTATGGTAAAGCTAGACAAGTTGTTTGGCAATACTAGTTTAAGCAAGGTCTTACTGATTGCCAACAATATTACTCTACAGTCATCTACACACAGTCCTCAGAATGCAGTCCCTTGACAGGAACAAGCATTGCGGGGACTGTGTCTACTCTCCCAAAAACCCATGTCCACTAAAATACCTAGTGATAGAAAACAATATTACGCTTCGGCTTATCTATACACAGTCCTCAGAATGCAGTCCCCTGACAGGAACAACTATTGCTGGGACTGTGTTGAGCAGACACCTTAGGAGTAGACCGCAAACAGACTGTGTAGATTGGCAAAATGTTATTGGCTGTCAAATAACTTTCAGGAATTCTAGTTATTTACTTTCACTCTCCATGGCCACTCAGCGTTTCCATAGTTGTAGGTAAGCTCTTCCCCTGGATTTATGTCCTTAATTGCAAAGAGACAGAGATGAGGTTTTCCTTTGACAATTGTCTTCATTTTGCTGTTAGGGCTCAATTGGTCGTCATTAACCAGTCTTCCCAAAGACTCATCCTGTGTCGCTGCATCAACACTGAAACAACAAGAAAAATCTAATTGGCCAAGGATGACAGGATATAAAACAGTGTCCAATTCTGGTATGATTTCAACTTTTTTTAAAACTAATAGAAGGCATTAAATATTTCAAGGATTAAAACTTAATTTTTATAATTGCTTTTAGTTATTTTTTTCAAATTTACATACCACAAATTTTTCCCATTATGATGAAACTCAAACATGAAGACCTTCATGACATGATAAAATACCCTGATGAATAATCAATAATTCAAGTAGAACAATCAAAAAAGCTAAGTCTGGTCCTCTGGACATTCAAAAAAACAAAACATAGCAAAGCCAAATAAAAAATAAAAAAAACTGTGGAAACTTTTAGTCTTTCGTCCGAGTCTGAGATAATGTATTCAACTCAGTCTTATAAATAAAGACTTCCTCAGTCTGAGGTGCTGCATTCAGCTCAGTCTCATAAATAGCACCCTCTCACATGGATCATCCAGTTTGCTGATGACAGCCAAAACCAGCTGCTCACATGATCAAGGAGGACCATCAGCCTAATCAACCTAATAGCACCCTCTGTCTTTGGAAGTCTTTCGGACGAAAGACTTCCTCAGTCTGAGATGCTGTATTCAGCTCAGTCTTATAAATAAAGACTTCCTCAGTCTGAGGTGCTGCTCATCCTGACCAATGCAAGCTATTGCTTTGGAGCCACTTGCTGTGGCAATAAGGGCACACCCGCATATTGAAGGCCTTCATGTCGCTGGCGTTGAAACGACCATCAGTTTGTATGCCGACGATGTGATATTATATTTATATGATACAGTGAAATCGGTCCCCTTCCTCCTCGACCTGATTACATCTTTTAGTAAAATTTCTGGATACACAATCAATTGGTCAAAGAGCGAGTTAATGCCTCTTTCCAACACGTACCCATTAGGATTTTTACAAAATGTTCCATTCAAAGTGGTTGAAAACCATCTTACCTATCTAGGCATTACCGTGCCCAAAGACCCAAAACATATATTTAAACTAAATTTTACAAAGTTTATATCAGGATTAAAACTAAATATTGAATTCTGGAAAACTCTGCCTCTGTCAATGATCGGACGCATCAATTCAGTTAAAATGATTTCCCTACCTATGTTTTTATATTTATGTCAAAACCTTCCTATCTACCTTACAGCAGCCTTTTTTAAAGAACTAGACTCGATCATTCAATCTTATATATGGAATGGGAAAAATGCCAGGATCTCTAGAGTGCATTTGCAAGGGCTGAGGGGGAAGGGAGGATTGGGACTACCTGCATTTAAACATTATTATTGGGCTGCCAACATCAGAGCATTAACGTTCTGGCAGCATGAGCTCCCTGGTAACCCGGCAATTACTGCTCCGTTGTGGGTCAGGATGGAGTCTAAACTGGCGAATAACTCTTCCTCGCCAGCTCTACTGTTTGCTTATCTTGAAAAGCCGGAAGCCTACCGAAACCTGAGCTTTGTGTTAAAACATGAAATAAGAATTCTAAATCAGATCAGGAGTTTCTTTGCATTACCAAAGACATCTGTACAGACGCCATTATGCTTTAACCATAGCTTCCTGCCCCCCTGGCAGGATAAAATTTATCATGATTGGAAGAAAAAAGGGCTGGTGTTAATCAAGGACATGTATATTGATAACAAATTTGCATCATTCAGTCTACTGAAAGAAAAATATAATCTGCCCCACTCACACTTTTTTCGATATTTGCAGGCCAGGCATTATATTAAGTCAAAGATTAAAAACTACGATATTCTTCCGCTTGAGCACGGTATATTTGAGATTCTTAGGAGCCCTCCTGATTCACGACATCTTATTACAAGAATAATACATCTGTTTGGTGACTGCAATGTGGCACGTACCACAAAAACAAGGGAGGCCTGGGGAAATGAGCTAGGGATAACAATCTCTGAATCATGGTGGAACAGATGCCTTTATAAAATCAGTTCCTGTTCAATAAACAGCAGACATCAGCTAATTCAGTTCAAAATCACATATCGATTACACTACTCAAAGGTCAGATTACACAAGATATACCCCTCGGTTTCCCCAATATGTGACAGGTGTAACATATCTGAGGGCACACTGTCTCATGCCTTTTGGTCCTGTCCGTCCTTAATCGGTTTATGGTCAAAAATATTTCATTGGTACTCTAAGGCATACAGCGTTCTCTTACAACCTGAACCAGGACTTATAATCTTCGGATGCCCCCGGGTGCCGGGGACCATACCCGCTGTAATGCGACAACCACTGGAACTGGGACTCATACTAAGAGACTAATCTTAATACATTGGAAGTCTTCAGTTCCTCCTTCATTCCAACAGTGGATTACGGACATGATGTCAGTGATACAGATGGAGAGACTTCGGATAGGCTCTAAAGACACCTTTTTGCGCTATTGGAATCCTTTCTTGGAACAGTTTTTGACGACCAGATTAAGCTGACTAAACTTTTCCACGATCTCTCCACTAGCCGCCCTTTAATGTGTTTATGTATATGTTCATGTATACGTGCAGTGTATGTGTACGCCATGTGCTGATTGTAATGCTTCATACTTTGGCTTGTGCATCTGGGTTCTGTTTGTGTGTCTGTATATATGTATGTTCCTAACTTTGAAAACTCAAAAAAAATAAAAAAAAAAAAAAAAAAAAACACTGTCCTTAGAAACCACAAAACAGTCAAACACACAAACACACACAATTTCAGTTGAACATGTAATATATGCCTATTACATGTATATGTAAGTGCCTATTTACATGTATATGTAAGTGCCTATATACATGAATATGTAAGTGCATATATACATGAATATCAGAGTCAGAGTCAGAGTCAGAGAGAATTTATTGTCATTTGCACCGCATGTAGTACATGTGTTGAAAACGAGATTATGTACACAGGGTCCCAGTTACATCCAACAACAAATGCAAGAGAAAAACAATAATAACATCTAGGATTAACTAAGAGAGACATCAGCTAGTAATACACTAAGCCCTAATGTAGTAGAAAAACATCATTATAAACAGCAGCACGAACATGAGTCATTATGAGCAGATGGTCACAGATGAACGCAGCAACAAGAAACAGATCAGTATCAACATGATGTGACATTTTGCAGTGTTTATTCTTATTATTTATTTATTCATGAGTCTGACAGCCTCAGGGTAGAAGCTGTTCCTCAGTCTAGTGGTTCTACATTTGATGCTCCTCAACCTCCGTCCCGAGGGGAGTGGTGCAAAGAGTGAGTGTGCTGGGTGAGTGAGGTCTTTCATGATGCAGGTGGCTCTTTTTCTGCATCTGGAGGTGTAAATGTCTGTGATGGTGGGGAGACTGACTCCCACGAATATGTAAGTGCATATATACATGTAAATGCATATATGTCCGCAGTGAAGCGGGCGCTGTACCGGTCTGTCGTGGTGAAGAGAGAGCTGAGTCACAAGGCAAAGCTCTCAATTTACCGATCGATCTACGTTCCCACCCTCATCTATGGTCATGAGCTTTGGGTTATGACCGAAAGAACAAGATCTCGGATACAAGCGGCTGAAATGAGTTTTCTCCGCAGGGTGGCTGGACTCTCCCTTAGAGATAGGGTGAGAAGCTCAGTCATCCGGGAGGGACTCGGAGTAGAGCCGCTGCTTCTCCACATCGAGAGGAGCCAGTTGAGGTGGCTCGGGCATCTGGTTAGGATGCCTCCTGGACGCCTCCCTGGTGAGGTGTTCCGGGCATGTCCCACCGGGAGGAGACCCAGAGGAAGACCCAGGACACGCTGGAGGGACTATGTTTCTCGGCTGGCCTGGGAACGCCTTGGGATTCCCCCGGATAAGCGGACGAAAATGGATGGATGGATGGATGCATATATGTATATATACATGAATATGCATATATGTATATATACATGAATATGCATATATGTACATATGCATATACATATACTTGTATATATATATACATATACATATACTGTACAGATAGACATATACATGTAAATATAACATGTTCAACTGAAATTGTGTGCGTTTGTGTGTGTGACTGTTTTGTGGTTTTTATGGACATTGTTTTGTTAGGACCATGATACGCTATATACAGACAATCAGATTACAGCTCATTACTGTCCTGACAAAACACTGTCCTTAGAAACCACAAAACAGTCACACACACAAACACAGACAATTTCAGTTGAACATGTTATATTTACATGCTTATTACATGTATATGAAAGTGCCTATTGACATGTATATGTATGTGCCTATATACATGTATATTTAAGTGCACATACTGTATACATGAATATGTAAGTGCATATATACTTGTAAATGTAAATGCATATAAAAATGTAAATGCATACATGTATATACTGTATACATGAATATGCATATATGTACATATGCATACACATATACATGTATATATATGCATATACTGTACATGTAAAGTAATGTACAGATAGACATATACATGTAAATATAACACGTTCAACTGAACTTGTGTGTGTTTGTGTGTGTGACTGTTTTGTGGTTTTAATGGACAGTGGTTTGTTAGGACAGCCATACGCTATAATCAGACAATCAGATTACAGCTCATTACTATCCTGACAAAACACTGTCCTTAGAAACCACAAAACAGTCACACACACAAACACACACAATTTCAGTTAAACATGTTATATTTACATGCCTATTACATGTATATGTAAGTGCCTATTTACATGTATATGCAAGTGCCTATATACATGTATATGTAAGTGCATATATACATGAATATGTAAGTGCATATATACATGTAAATGCAAATGCATATAAAAATGTAAATGCATATATGTATATGTACATGAATATGCATATATGTACATATGCATATACATATACATGTATATATATGCATATACATATACTATACAGATAGACATATACATGTAAATATAACATGTTCAACTGAAATCGTGTGTGTTTGTGTGTGTGACTGTTTTGTGGTTTTAATGGACAGTGGTTTGTTAGGACAGCCATACGCTATAATCAGACAATCAGATTACAGCTCATTACTGTCCTGACAAAACACTGTCCTTAAAAACCACAAAACAGTCACACACACAAACACACACAATTTCAGTTAAACATGTTATATTTACATGCCTATTACATGTATATGTAAGTGCCTATTTACATGTATATGCAAGTGCCTATATACATGTATATGTAAGTGCATATATACATGAATATGTAAGTGCATATATACATGTAAATGCAAATGCATATAAAAATGTAAATGCATATATGTATATGTACATGAATATGCATATATGTACATATGCATATACATATACATGTATATATATGCATATACATATACTATACAGATAGACATATACATGTAAATATAACATGTTCAACTGAAATCGTGTGTTTGTGTGTGTGACTGTTTTGTGGTTTTAATGGACAGTGGTTTATTAGGACAACCATACGCTATAATCAGACAATCAGATTATAGCTCATTACTGTCCTGACAAAACACAGTCCTTAAAAACCACAAAACAGTCACACACACAAACACACACAATTTCAATTGAACATGTTATATTTACATACCTATTACATGTATATATAAGTGCATATATACATGTATATGTAAGTGCATATATACATGTATATGTAAGTACATATATACATGTATATGCAAATGCATTTAAACATGCAAATTCATATATGTATATATACAAGAATATGCATATATGTACATATGCATAAACATATAGATGTATATATACATAAACATATACATGTATATATATGCATATACATATACTGTACAGATAGACATATACATGTAAATATAACATGTTCAACGGAAATTGTGTGTGTTTGTGTGTGTGACTGTTTTGTGGTTTTTAAGGACAGTGTTTTGTCAGGACAGTAATGAGCTGTAATCTGATTGATTGTCTGATTGTTTATAGCGTATGACTGTCCTAACAAACCACTGTCCATAAAAACCACAATACACTCCCATACACACACAATTGAACAAAAAGGTTGATGAAACCACACGTAGCAAGTAATTCTGTTTAGGAACACAAGAACTAAAATGTACCTTGGTGTTCGTGTTTAAAGGAAGTTGATCGGTCTTCTGGCTGCCTGCGATCTCCTGACTTTGGACGTGTTCACATGTCATCTGTAACAGATCATTTATACTTATCTTTAGAGGAAATTATACATTTTGATGATAGCTGCTGTCACATGTAAACCAATAAACATTACATGATTGTTTGTTTTTGACCAAAGTATCCATCTCACATAAAGGAAAGATGGATGGACAGAGTATTTACAAAACTCCTCTCATGATGGGTGGACTAAAATGAAATTAAAATTAGCTGAATGAAAGAAAACTATAAATTTGAAAACTGTGACTAATAATATTGAAGTCATACTTAACAATCCCTGCATTATTTAAATAATTGATATCTATGTCATATACATACACACAAATATACATATATGCATGTATATAAGCTTATCATATATGCATATTCATATACAGTGTATATACATATATGCATATACATGTATATATGCATAAACATATACTGTACAGATAGACATATACATGTAAATATAATATGTTCAACTGAAATTGTGTATGTTTGTGTGTGTGACTGTTTTGTGGTTTTTATGGACATTGTTTTGTTCGGACCGTCATACGCTATAAACAGACAATCAATCAGATTACAGCTCATTACTGTCCTGACAAAACACTGTCCTTAGAAACCACAAAACAGTCACACACACAAACACACACAATTTCAGTTAAACATGTTATATTTACATGCCTATTACATGTATATGTAAGTGCCTATTTACATGTATATGCAAGTGCCTATATACATGTATATGTAAGTGCATATATACATGAATATGTAAGTGCATATATACATGTAAATGCAAATGCATATAAAAATGTAAATGCATATATGTATATGTACATGAATATGCATATATGTACATATGCATATACATATACATGTATATATATGCATATACATATACTATACAGATAGACATATACATGTAAATATAACATGTTCAACTGAAATCGTGTGTGTTTGTGTATGTGACTGTTTTGTGGTTTTAATGGACAGTGGTTTGTTAGGACAGCCATACGCTATAATCAGACAATCAGATTACAGCTCATTACTGTCCTGACAAAACACTGTCCTTAAAAACCACAAAACAGTCACACACACAAACACACACAATTTCAGTTAAACATGTTATATTTACATGCCTATTACATGTTTATGTAAGTGCCTATTTGCATGTATATGCAAGTGCCTATATACATGTAAATGCAAATGCATATAAAAATGTAAATGCATATATGTATATGTACATGAATATGCATATATGTACATATGCATATACATATACATGTATATATATGCATATACATATACTATACAGATAGACATATACATGTAAATATAACATGTTCAACTGAAATCGTGTGTGTTTGTGTGTGTGACTGTTTTGTGGTTTTAATGGACAGTGGTTTGTTAGGACAGCCATACTCTATAATCAGACAATCAGATTATAGCTCATTACTGTCCTGACAAAACACTGTCCTTAAAAACCACAATACACTCCCATACACACACAATTGAACATTAAAGGCCCCAATATACCCGTTTCTTTTGCCTCACGCCGCTCGGCGCCGTGGGAGCCCCGTGGGAGCGCCGTGGCAAAAGCCATTGATCACGGACGTGAACGCGCCAAGGTCAGATTATACTATGCCTACGCGCGCACGTTGATAAACTACCTCGCGTGTCAGCAAATGACCAATCAGCGAGCTCAATTAGTCCTGCTCCGCCCGGCGCAGCTACTGGAGACTGCACTAAGAGCTGCGCTTGCACAAAACTATATTATGAACTGCCTGCGCGTTGCACACGCCAGTACAGCGGCGTGAGGCAAAAGAAACAGGTATACTGGGGGCTTTAGGTTGATGAAACCACACGTAGCAAGTAATTCTGTTTAGGAACACAAGAACTAAAATGTACCTTTGTGTTCGTGTTTAAAGGAAGTTGATCGGTCTTCTGGCTGCCTGCGATCTCCTGACTTTGGACGTGTTCACATGTCATCTGTAACAGATCATTTATACTTATCTTTAGAGGAAATTATACATTTTGATGATAGTTGCTGTCACATGTAAACCAATAAACATTACACGATTGGTTGTTTTTGGCCAAAGTATCCATCTCACATAAAGGAAAGATGGATGGACAGAGTATTTACAAAACTCCTCTCATGATGGATGGACTAAAATGAAATTAAAATTAGCTGAATGAAAGAAAACTATAAATTTAAAAACTGTGACTAATAATATTGAAGTCATACATTTTCAGGCAGTCAGGATGCTAAACACTCTGCCTGCTCTGCCCCCCCTCCCATTTGAACTGCCTTAACACTAAAACTTTCTCACACATTACCACACAACACAAAGATTTTAACACTGGACTCTGTGTCATCAAACGGGTTATTCACTAAACTCTCGGTCATGTGCTCATACAGTTTGCACTACTTCTCATACTTGCACTAATGTTTGTATTACATCACTGCCTATAGTCATAATACTGTTTACATTCTCTGTTTACATTTATTAATACTGTTTACTTTTATTACTACTGCTTACATTTAATTACTACTGTTTACATTTACACTACTCTAATATCTACACCACTGCTGATACATATACAGTGTGCTCTGAACGGTCTTATTTAGGGATGCCCAATGTGCCTTACTGCATATGCCACTTTTTGCCTCTATAACAACATCAACTACTACCTCATACATATACTGTGTACATTAACTCATACGCTGCTTTGCCACTTTGCAAATGTCAATGCTAGAAACCTTTAGTTTATTTTAGTTATACTTTTTATACTCTTTTTTTATACTAGTATGCAAAAACTCAGGACAGTATTATGTTCATTAAATGTTTAATGTTTTAGTTTTAGAGTTGGTGTAAATTTTCATACTCTTATACCACTATGCAAAAACTCAGGACAGTGTTAGTTTTACTATTTTATGCTTATGTCTATTATTATATGTTTCAGTGTTTCAATGTTTAGATGTTTACTGTTGCACCGAGGGACTGAGAGAAACGCAATTTCGGTCCTGTGTATGTCCTGTACAGTACATATTGCAGATCTGACAATAAAGTTGACTTTGACTTTGACTTTGATACTTAACAATCCCTGCATTATTTATATAATTGATATCTATGTCATATACATACACACAAATATACATATATACATGTATATAAGCTTATCATATATGCATATTCATATATAGTGTATATACATATATGCATATACATGTAAATATAATATGTTCAACTGAAATTGTGTATGTTTGTGTGTGTGACTGTTTTGTGGTTTTTATGGACATTGTTTTTTTCGGACCGTCATACGCTATAAACAGACAATCAATCAGATTACAGCTCATTACTGTCCTGACAAAACACTGTCCTTAAAAACCACAAAACAGTCACACACACAAACACACACAATTTCAGTTGAACATGTTATATTTACATGCCTATTACATGTATATGTAAGTGCATATATACATGAATATGTAAGTGCATATATACATGTAAATGCAAATGCATATAAAAATGTAAATGCATATATGTATATGTACATGAATATGCATATATGTACATATGCATATACATGTATATATATGCATATACATATACTATACAGATAGACATATACATGTAAATATAACATGTTCAACTGAAATCGTGTGTGTTTGTATGTGTGACTGTTTTGTGGTTTTAATGGACAGTGGTTTGTTAGGACAGCCATACGCTATAATCAGACAATCAGATTACAGCTCATTACTGTCCTGACAAAACACAGTCCTTAAAAACCACAAAACAGTCACACACACAAACACACACAATTTCAGTTGAACATGTTATATTTACATACCTATTACATGTATATATAAGTGCATATATACATGTATATGTAAGTGCATATATACATGTATATGTAAGTGCATATATACATGTATATGCAAATGCATTTAAACATGTAAATGCATATATGTATATATACAAGAATATGCATATATGTACATATGCATAAACATATAGATGTATATATGCATAAACATATACATGTATATATGCATATACATATACTGTACAGATAGACATATACATGTAAATATAACATGTTCAACTGAAATTGTGTGTGTGACAGTTTTGTGGTTTTTAAAGACAGTGTTTTGTCAGGACAGTAATGAGCTGTAATCTGATTGATTGTCTGATTGTTTATAGCGTATGACTGTCCTAACAAACCACTGTCCATAAAAACCACAATACACTCCCATACATACACAATTGAACATTAAAGGCCCCAATATACCCGTTTCTTTAGCCTCACGCTGCTCTGCGCCGTGGGAGCCCCGTGGGAGCGCCGCGGCAAAAGCCATTGATCACGGGCGTGAACGCGCCAAGATCAGATTTTACTACGCCTACGCGCCAACGTTGATAAACTGCCTCGCGTGTCAGCAAATGACCAATCAGCGAGCTCAATTTGTCCTGCTCCGCCCGGCGCAGCTGCTGGAGACTGCACTCAGAGTTGCGCCTGCACAGAACTATATTATGAACTGCCTGCGCTGCACACGCCAGTACAGCGGCGTGAGGCAAAAGAAACAGGTATACTGGGGGCTTTAGGTTGATGAAACCACACGTAGCAAGTAATTCTGTTTAGGAAAACAAGAACTAAAATGTACCTTTGTGTTCGTGTTTAAAGGAAGTTGATCGGTCTTCTGGCTACCTGCGATCTCCTGACTTTGGACGTGTTCACATGTCATCTGTAACAGATCATTTATACTTATCTTTAGAGAAAATTATACATTTTGATGATAGCTGCTGTCACATGTAAACCAATAAACATTACATGATTGGTTGTTTTTGGCCAAAGTATCCATCTCACATAAAGAAAGATGGATGGACAGAGTATTTACAAAACTCCTCTCATGATGGGTGGACTAAAATGAAATTAAAATTAGCTGAATGAAAGAAAACTATAAATTTGAAAACTGTGACTAATAATATTGAAGTCATACTTAACAATCCCTGCATTATTTAAATAATTGATATCTATGTCATATACATACACACAAATATACATATATGCATGTATATAAGCTTATCATATATGCATATTCATATACAGTGTATATACATATATGCATATACATGTATATATGCATAAACATATACTGTACAGATAGACATATACATGTAAATATAATATGTTCAACTGAAATTGTGTATGTTTGTGTGTGTGACTGTTTTGTGGTTTTTATGGACATTGTTTTGTTAGGACCGTCATACGCTATAAACAGACAATCAGATTACAGCTCATTACTGTCCTGACAAAACACTGTCCTTAGAAACCACAAAACAGTCACATACACAAACACACACAATTTCAGTTAAACATGTTATATTTACATGCCTATTACATGTATATGTAAGTGCCTATTTACATGTATATGCAAGTGCCTATATACATGTATATGTAAGTGCATATATACATGAATATGTAAGTGCATATATACATGTAAATGCAAATGCATATAAAAATGTAAATGCATATATGTATATGTACATGAATATGCATATATGTACATATGCATATACATATACATGTATATATATGCATATACATATACTATACAGATAGACATATACATGTAAATATAACATGTTCAACTGAAATCGTGTGTGTTTGTGTATGTGACTGTTTTGTGGTTTTAATGGACAGTGGTTTGTTAGGACAGCCATACGCTATAATCAGACAATCAGATTACAGCTCATTACTGTCCTGACAAAACACTGTCCTTAAAAACCACAAAACAGTCACACACACAAACACACACAATTTCAGTTAAACATGTTATATTTACATGCCTATTACATGTATATGTAAGTGCCTATTTACATGTATATGCAAGTGCCTATATACATGTATATGTAAGTGCATATATACATGAATATGTAAGTGCATATATACATGTAAATGCAAATGCATATAAAAATGTAAATGCATATATGTATATGTACATGAATATGCATATATGTACATATGCATATACATATACATGTATATATATGCATATACATATACTATACAGATAGACATATACATGTAAATATAACATGTTCAACTGAAATCGTGTGTGTTTGTGTATGTGACTGTTTTGTGGTTTTAATGGACAATGGTTTGTTAGGACAGCCATACTCTATAATCAGACAATCAGATTATAGCTCATTACTGTCCTGACAAAACACTGTCCTTAAAAACCACAATACACTCCCATACACACACAATTGAACATTAAAGGCCCCAATATACCCGTTTCTTTTGCCTCACGCCGCTCGGCGCCGTGGGAGCGCTGTGGGAGCCCCGTGGGAGCGCCGTGGCAAAAGCTATTGATCACGGGCGTGAACGCGCCAAGGTCAGATTTTACTATGCCTACGCGCGCACGTTGATAAACTACCTCGCGTGTCAGCAAATGACCAATCAGCGAGCTCAATTAGTCCTGCTCCGCCCGGCGCAGCTACTGGAGACTGCACTAAGAGCTGCGCTTGCACAAAACTATATTATGAACTGCCTGCGCGTTGCACACGCCAGTACAGCGGCGTGAGGCAAAAGAAACAGGTATACTGGGGGCTTTAGGTTGATGAAACCACACGTAGCAAGTAATTCTGTTTAGGAACACAAGAACTAAAATGTACCTTTGTGTTCGTGTTTAAAGGAAGTTGATCGGTCTTCTGGCTGCCTGCGATCTCCTGACTTTGGACGTGTTCACATGTCATCTGTAACAGATCATTTATACTTATCTTTAGAGGAAATTATACATTTTGATGATAGTTGCTGTCACATGTAAACCAATAAACATTACACGATTGGTTGTTTTTGGCCAAAGTATCCATCTCACATAAAGGAAAGATGGATGGACAGAGTATTTACAAAACTCCTCTCATGATGGATGGACTAAAATGAAATTAAAATTAGCTGAATGAAAGAAAACTATAAATTTAAAAACTGTGACTAATAATATTGAAGTCATACATTTTCAGGCAGTCAGGATGCTAAACACTCTGCCTGCTCTGCCCCCCCTCCCATTTGAACTGCCTTAACACTAAAACTTTCTCACACATTACCACACAACACAAAGATTTTAACACTGGACTCTGTGTCATCAAACGGGTTATTCACTAAACTCTCGGTCATGTGCTCATACAGTTTGCACTACTTCTCATACTTGCACTAATGTTTGTATTACATCACTGCCTATAGTCATAATACTGTTTACATTCTCTGTTTACATTTATTAATACTGTTTACTTTTATTACTACTGCTTACATTTAATTACTACTGTTTACATTTACACTACTCTAATATCTACACCACTGCTGATACATATACAGTGTGCTCTGAACGGTCTTATTTAGGGATGCCCAATGTGCCTTACTGCATATGCCACTTTTTGCCTCTATAACAACATCAACTACTACCTCATACATATACTGTGTACATTAACTCATACGCTGCTTTGCCACTTTGCAAATGTCAATGCTAGAAACCTTTAGTTTATTTTAGTTATACTTTTTATACTCTTTTTTTATACTAGTATGCAAAAACTCAGGACAGTATTATGTTCATTAAATGTTTAATGTTTTAGTTTTAGTTTTAGAGTTGGTGTAAATTTTCATACTCTTATACCACTATGCAAAAACTCAGGACAGTGTTAGTTTTACTATTTTATGCTTATGTCTATTATTATATGTTTCAGTGTTTCAATGTTTAGATGTTTACTGTTGCACCGAGGGACTGAGAGAAACGCAATTTCGGTCCTGTGTATGTCCTGTACAGTACATATTGCAGATCTGACAATAAAGTTGACTTTGACTTTGACTTTGATACTTAACAATCCCTGCATTATTTATATAATTGATATCTATGTCATATACATACACACAAATATACATATATACATGTATATAAGCTTATCATATATGCATATTCATATATAGTGTATATACATATATGCATATACATGTAAATATAATATGTTCAACTGAAATTGTGTATGTTTGTATGTGTGACTGTTTTGTGGTTTTTATGGACATTGCTTTTTTCGGACCGTCATACGCTATAAACAGACAATCAATCAGATTACAGCTCATTACTGTCCTGACAAAACACTGTCCTTAGAAACCACAAAACAGTCACACACACAAACACACACAATTTCAGTTGAACATGTTATATTTACATGCCTATTACATGTATATGTAAGTGCCTATTTACATGTATATGTAAGTGCCTATATACATGTATATGTAAGTGCATATATACATGAATATGTAAGTGCATATATACATGTAAATGCAAATGCATATAAAAATGTAAATGCATATATGTATATATACATGAATATGCATATATGTACATATGCATATACATATACTGCACAGATAGACATATACATGTAAATATAACATGTTTAACTGAAATTGTGTGTGTTTGTGTGTGTGACTGTTTTGTGGTTTTTATGGACAGTGGTTTGTTAGGACAGCCATACGCTATAATCAGACAATCAGATTGCAGCTCATTACTGTCCTGACAAAACACTGTCCTTACAAACCACAAAACAGTCACACACATACACAATTTCAGTTGAACATGTTATATTTACATGCCTATTACATGTATATGTAAGTGCCTATTTACATGTATATGTAAGTGCCTATATACATGTATATGTAAGTGCATA
>JBBPBX010016270.1:0-36528 GCA_038048925.1 Garcialebias charrua
ATTTTTGCAAAAAAGAGCTGTAATAATTATAACAAAAAAGCATTATTGTCATCCTTCTAGTATTTTGTTTTGTTAATTATAGACCAGTGGCCCTCACCCCGATAGTCGCTAAATGTTTTGAGAAACTGGTCATGTCCCACATCAAGGCAACCGTCAACATCAACGAGGACCCTCATCAATACGCATACCGTGAGAACCGATCAACAGAGGACGCCATTTCTTCCGTGGTCCACACTGCTCTCACCCACCTGGATCAGAAGGACTCATACGTGCGTCTGCTCTTTGTGGACTTCACATCTGCCTTCAACACCATGATCCCCCAAACTCTGATAGACAAACTATCTACACTTGGACTAAGCCCCTCTATTTGTAACTGGGTACTAGACTTCTTAACAGACAGACCACAGTCCGTGAAGATCCACAACTTCTCCTCCTCCACCATAACCCTCAGCACTGGCTCTCCTCAAGGATGTGTGCTGAGCCCCCTTCTGTTCACTCTGCTCACATATGATTGTACAGCCACACTTCCAGGCTGTCATATTGTTAAGTTTGCAGATGATACAGCGGTGGTGGGATGCATCACAAACAATGATGAGTCCAGCTACAGACAGGAGGTGGAACACCTGGAGAGCTGGTGCAAAGAGAATAATCTTCACATGAATGTGAAGAAGACAAAGGAGATGATTGTGGACTTCAGAAGGAACAAACACACCCATGCCCCACTGAAAATAGGTGGGTCTGCAGTGGAAGTGGTCTCCAGCTACAAATACTTGGGTGTACACATGAATGATAACCTCAGCTGGAGCAACAACACCACCAGCCTGATCAAGAAAGGTCATCAGAGACTCTACTTCCTCAGACGGCTGAGACGAGCTGGTCTGAGCAGCCCAGTTCTCACCTCGTTCTACAGGTGTGCAGTGGAGAGCGTCCTGTGCTCCAGCATCAACGTGTGGCATGGAGGCTGCACAGTTGAAGAGAGGAAAGCTCTACAGAGAGTGGTGAAGGCTGCACAGAAGTCTGTTGGAGTCAGTCTCCCCACAATCACAGACATTTACACCTCCAGATGCAGGAAAAGAGCCACCTGCATCATGAAAGACCTCACTCATCCAGCACACTCACTCTTTGCCCCACTCCCCTCAGGACGGAGGTTGAGGAGCATCAAGTGTAGAACCACTAGACTGAGGAACAGCTTCTACCCTGAGGCTGTTAGACTCATGAATAAATAAAAATAAAATAAAAAATAAACACTGCAAAATATCACATCATACTGATGCTGATCTGTTTTCTTGTTGCTGTGTTCATCTGTGTTCATCTGTGACCATCTGCTCATACAAACTCATGTTCGTGCTGCTGTTTATTCCCACTATATTAGGCTTAGTGTATTACTAGTTGATGTTTTTCTTAGTTAATTCTAGATGTTATTACTGTTTTTCTCTTGCATTTGTTGTTGGATGTAACTGGGACCCCGTGTACATAATCTCGTTTTCATCACATGTACCACATGCGGTGCAAATGACAATAAAGACTCTCTGACTCTGAAATTACTTAAGTTTTATGATTTGGTAGACTATAATATTCTTCTACTTATGTAAATAGCTCGGAATTACTTACTACCTTCAAACATTCAAGCATATTTTGTGAAAAGGAAACGTTGTTATAATCTAAAGGGAATATATATTTTTGTAAAACCAAAGTATAGAACCAGTTTAAAGGGTCGGTCTACTACAACACAGGGAATAGGTCTATGGAATAGTTTGGAAAACGATGTAAAAAAAAAAAGTGAAGTCAATATTTATATTTAAGAAAAAGATTTAAACTATTTTGTTGAAAAGATACATATAAGTTAATTAATATCAAATGAATTCTAAATGGTAAATTTTGATAAGGTATGTATGTTGCTGTATTATGTATAGATGATTATTGTTTGAATTGATAGTTTGAATTGATTTTGTTTAAGAAGGAGCAGATAGGATAAGACTTTTTTCTTCTTCTGCTTCCTTTCATTTTATCCATCCATCCATCCATCCATCCATTTTCTTCCGCTTATCCGGGGTCGGGTCGCGGGGGTAGCAGCCTAAGTAGGGAGGCCCAGACTTCCCTCTCCCCAGCCACTTGGAGCAGCTCCTCTGGGGGAATCCCAAGGCGTTCCCAGGCCAGCCGAGAAACATAGTCCCTCCAGCGCGTCCTGGGTCTTCCTCTGGGTCTCCTCCCGGTGGGACATGCCCGGAACACCTCACCAGGGAGGCGTCCAGGAGGCATCCTAACCAGATGCCCGAGCCACCTCAACTGGCTCCTCTCGATGTGGAGAAGCAGCGGCTCTACTCCGAGTCCCTCCCGGATGACTGAGCTTCTCACCCTATCTCTAAGGGAGAGTCCAGCCACCCTGCGGAGAAAACTCATTTCAGCCGCTTTCATTTTATGTTTTATTTTATTGTCTTTGTGCTTTAAAATTGAAATGAATAAATGAAATAAATTAAATCATTCTGTTTTTGCTCAACTTTTATTAATTTAATGAAACTTCATTCATTTCCACCAAATATTTTTCTAAAGTGTTCCAGTTTTTTTTCTCCATCAGTAGCTTCACTGTCCTCTGAGCTCCTGCAGAGCAGAATGCTTGGAGAGAACAGTTGCTTCATCTTCTTCCAGTGTGTTCACCCAGACCCAACATGAAAAAACAGGTTAGACCGTAAAATATAAAACAGTTCAGCTCCTCTGGATAGACTGAACCAGTTTTATTAACTTTATTTTAGGATTCCAGTGTTTTTCCCACTATCCACCTCCTATAGATCCTGAGATTGAGCAGTGCCATTTGGCTCTCAGCTGTCATGAAAGCTGATTACCACCACCTGTGTTTAAGGCTGAGTTGGACCAACAGTCACTTTTTTTTTTGCTTATATCTGGTCAAATTGTGAAGGTAACAAGTCCAGGAGAAACACCCAGACCTCTCTATCTAAGGATGCCCTTAGATAGAGAGGTCTGGGACCTCTCTATCTAAGGGCATCCCAAGGTGTTCCCAAACAACATAGGATATAATCTCCAGGGTCTGCTCCGAGTTCTCCTCCCAATGGAAAATTAATTCATTCACTCAACCTTTATTTAGGCAGGTTAATCTCATTGAGCCTCGAGGACTCATTTACAAGAGAGACCTGTCTACAAACTAAAGAACGATGATCAATATAAAAAAAAGGTGTTCAATACAGAGACAACTGGACTTTATTTGTAACAGAAGACATTTTGCCCTTCATCCAAAGGGCTTTCTCAATTCACAGAGCAAACTGTGAGAGCGAGGTTATATGAGGTTGAGATGACACACACACACACACATACCTATGTAAATTTAAGGCTGAGATAACACACACACATGCCTGAGATAACACACACACATCCTATGCAAATTGACAAATGTCTTCTGTTACAAATAAAGTCCAGTTGTCTCTGTATTGAACACCTTTTTTTGATTTATCATGTCCTGGATGACAGAATATTCACCAGCATAAAGAACGATGACAACAGCAACAGGAGATTTTCCATGAATAATCAAGACAAACATAAGAGAGAAATACAGATTTTTTTAAACAAGTTAAGACAAAGATATCAAAGTAGCAAAACAGACAGATTATAAGGCAGATGTAGAAAATCCCACCGGGAGGAGACCCAGAGGAAGACCCAGGACACGCTGGAGGGACTATGTTTCTCGGCTGGCCTGGGAACGCCTTGGGATTCCCCCAGAGGAGCTGCTCCAAGTGGCTGGGGAGAGGGAAGTCTGGGCCTCCCTACTTAGGCTGCTACCCCCGCGACCCGACCCCGGATAAGCGGAAGAAAATGGATGGATGGATGTAGAAAATCAAAAACAGGAACATGTCTGCATTGGTTCTTGCCAGGAGTCCAACAGATTCTTGAAGCCATTTAGAGAAGTCAAGGTCGAGAGCTTCAGATCTTTTTGTAAGATATTCCAGGAAGCAGGAGCGGAGTAGGAGAAGGCCCTTTTGCCAATGGCTGGAAAACCTGGAAGGCACCCAGGAGGCATCTTAACCAGATGTCCAAACCCCCTCAGTTGACATGTTTTGGTGCAGAGGAGCAGATGATCTACTCTGAGCTCCCCCTGAGGATGGAGATCCTCGCTCTATCTCTAAGACTGAGCTGAGCTACTTTACGAAGGAAGCTCATTTCAGCTCATTGGTTTAGACAAATCATCTTTGCATCGTTTACAATCTGTCCAGAACGCAGCAGCTCGTCTTTTAACTTCAACTAAAAAATATGAACACATAACCCCTGTCCTGGCATCCCTTCACTGGCTCCCTGTCTGCTATCGAATTGATTTTAAGATTTTATTGCTTGTTTTTAAAATCTTAAAAGGTCTGGCCCCATCATATTTATGTGATCTTATTAATATCTACACTCCTGTAAGGGCACTCCGGTCTACCAACCAGTTTCTCTTAGATGTCCCCAGATCCAAAATGAAATCCAGAGGTGATCGGGCTTTTGCGGTTGCTGCTCCAAAACTGTGGAACAGTTTACCTGAGAAAGTAAAGAGCGCTCAGACTGTTGACACTTTTAAATCTTCACTTAAGACTCATCTCTTTTACTTGGCATTTGATCCTCGCAGAATGTGAGATCAAATTTTGAGCAGATTTTATTGTTGTTGCATTTACTGATAGCTTTATTATGTTTAGTGGCACTAGATGCATTTTACTCTGTTTTTATTTTTTTAACTGTAAAGCACTTTGGTCGACTTCGGTTGTTTTTATGTGCTATATAAATAAAATTGACATTGACATTGACATTGACATCCAGAATTCCATTCTTTTGTCATTTACCGCAGGTGAAGTTTGGAACGTTGATGTATCGAGAGATTTGCTTATTGTCTTCTGTATTTACGCCACAGCGGACTCTCAGATACTTGAACTCCTCCGTCTGAGTCAAAGACTCACCTCCAACTCCTTCGGAGAAGAACCACCTTACAAGTGAGGAAGGGTTTGAGTACCCCCACGATCCTGGGTGCCATGTTGGTCGGTGCATCTTTATACCCAATTTGTTTTGAAACAAGCTTAAGTACTGAAGCAGCTGCTGCTGATTTGACAGTAAATTAGTTTTTCCCCCTCCGTTTATTCAAGACCTTTATTTTTTTCACCACATCATCGTCTGTGAAAGTAATTAGACGGTCTCAGCAGACGCACATTAACCTGAGAGGCTCGACTTTTCATTTACAGTCGACAGAGACGTTAACAGACACGTAAAGTGAGAGGTCGGCCGAGGCCGTGATCCACGGAGATCTGGTCCAGTTTCTGAAGAGACTTTGGCTGACGCTCCCACCCACAGATGATTTACAGGGTCCTGAGGAGTTTCCCAACTCCAGGACTCCGGCGTCGGAAACAAAAGCTGTGCCGCTCGCTCAGATGGAGGAGGATGAAGCTGAGGAGGAGAGAAACCTGAAGTCTGTTCTACCTGCAGCTTGCGGACACCATCTCTACACCCAGGAGGTTTAACACTAAAATTATCTATAAAGATTTAAACTACTCTGGATGGATTTTAAACTTAACAAATTATCATTAAATTTGGAAAAAACTAACTACGGTATATGATATTTAGCATAATAGAAATCAATCAATTGATGTTTCATTTCTAATCGAGGATTCAGTGATTTGCAGAGTCGGTGAGGCAACATTTTGGGGTGTTGTCGTTGATGAAAATCTATCATGCAAACAACATATAAATTTGGTTAAAACAAAAATATCTAAATCCATTGCAATATTTTATAGAGTCAGATATCTACTAAATGTCAAAGCATTGTATTTTTTGTACAATACTGTACAATGACTGTGCCACATTTGATTTATTGTATTAATGAATGGGGAAAAGCGTGTAAAAGCAGCACAATGCCTATTTTTATTTTGCATAAAAGAATTATAAGAATTATAGCAAGAAAGCATTACTGTCGCCCATCAAATATATTATTTTATCAGATGAAATTGCTGAAGTTCTATTATTTGGTGGATTATAACATCTTGTTACTTATGTATAGAGCTCATAAAAATACACTACCGTCAAATATCCAAATGTATTTTGTGAAAAGATCAAGTTGTTACAATCTCAAAGGGAAAGATGTATTTGTAAAACCGCAGTTTAGAACTGGGAAGAACTACCTTAATTCACGAAGTAGGATTGTGGAATAACTTAAAGGCAGATGTTAAGGAAGCCAAATCAACCCCTGTCTTTAAAAAAACTGGTTAAGGTTAAATTGTTAAACAAATATAAATGAATGTATTTAAATGAGAAATAATATAATTGAAAATTGAATGAGTTATTTACTTATTATTTATAGAAAATTTGTCTAAATTCTTATTAGATAAATAAGGAGCAGATTTAATAAGATATATATTCTTCATCTGCTACCTTTCATTTTATATTTTATATATTTTTCTTTATATGTTTTTTTTCTCTCCCAATTACATATACAGTATGTCAATTGTTGTATTTCATTATTGTAAATATTTTTAATATTTTTTTCTTTCCAATTACATATATGTTAATTGTTGTTGTATCTCATTTATAAAATGAATAAATAAATACATTTAAAAAAAATACGTAGTCAGTTTTTAAACAACTTGAGAAGCAGTTTGAGTAAAAAAAGTCTGGTTGGTCTTCAGGGACCTCAGGTTCATGTGTGGGTTTATCAGTCCGTGTGTTTTCTTTTCAGGCGGGATAAGAGAGGAAAGATCAGGGAGTAACAAGCAGGGCCCGGCTTTTCCTGGCACACAATACCAGGAAGTGCTGCCACACAAAGGAAGCTGAAACGATGGCAACACTCATGTCCTCTTTTTATCCTTTTTTCCAAACTGCCGTTGGACTAAACAGACAAGAATTATTGGGAAAGATTTAAACCTTTTAGCTTTAATCATGACACTCACTGACCAAGATTATAGCCTCCATGTTTTTATAAATATCATTTAAAATAAGTCAAAGTTCTAGAGGTTTTTTTTCCTCAGAAATGTGTTCTATGAACAGTCTAAAGGTAGTTGGTGTCACTATCTGGGGTTTATTTTTGGGACAAATGTTGTGCTTTAAAAAAAAATGGTTTCAGTTTGTTGGTGACATGGTGGTGCAGAGGTTCGAGAAGGTGAGCCTGTGATTGGAAGGTTGCCAGTTCAACATCAAACTGCGCGTCCACTCTCATTTGCCCCACTCTGAGCCCTTGAGCAAGGCCTTTAACCCCCACCATCTGCTCCCATAGGTGTCCGACAGCAGCTCTCTGCTCCACACAGAGGGCTGTGGTAGCTCGATGGTCAGTGGTTGTGTCAGAAAGGACATCCGGCGGAAAAATAATCGCCAAGTCTTCATGCGAGTTAATTCGCTGTGGTGACCCCAGAAGAAGAAGCAGCCGAAAGAAGAATATTTTTTTTGTTTGTTTATTTGGTTCATTGTTTTTTGTCCTCTAGTGTTTGTATTTGCTCTTATGCTCCTCTGGGCCACATGCCACATCTCGCTTTTCTTCAGATAGTCCTGTCACGCCCACCTCGCCTGTTCGCTGTTTCCATAAGTCTCAGCTGAAGACACCTCCCTCATTATCCCCAGCTTTTTTTATTCTGTTTCTACTTTGTAACTAGCTCACCAGTTGCCAGATGTACGAGAATTATCCTAATAATTAGGGTGATAATTGTAGTTTTCGTGTTTAGACAAAATTTGATCGGTAGTTTTTTAAAAGCCCACACATAATAAAACGGTGCCAAAAAAAAAAACCCTACTTGGTTTTCATGTGAACACCCACATATCACAAGAGTCAAATCCAAGCAATCAGACCATGGGGTGGCAAGGCGCTAACCTGTCCCGTACAAAGAGCGCACACACATTTAGCACATACGATGACTGAGCTAAAAATACTATAAGTCAGGGGTCTGCAACCTGCGGCTCTGGAGCCACATGTGGCTCTTTTGTCCATCCGGAGTGGCTCTTTCAAAGTCAAAGTCAAAGTCAACTTTATTGTCAGAACTGCAATATGTACAGGACATACACAGGATTGAAATTGTGTTTCTCTCAGTCCCTCGGTGCAACAGTAACCATTTAAACACTAAAACACTAAAACATTTAATAAACATAAGCATAAAATAGTAAAAGTGTAACACTGTCCTGAGTTTTTGCATAGTAGTATAAAAGTATGAAAATTTACACCAACACTAAAACACTAAACATTTAATGAACATAAGCATAAAATGAAATAATAAAAGTGTAATACTGTCCTGAGTTTTTGCATAGTAGTATAAAAAGTATATCTATAAAATAAACTGAAGGTTCTAGCATTGACATTTGCAAAGAGTGGCAAAGCAGCATATGAGTTAATGTACACAGTATATGTATGAGGTAGTTGATGTTGGTATAGAGGCAAAGTGGCATATGCAGTAAGGCACATTGGGCATCCTTAAATAAGGCTGGTCAGAGAATACTGTATATGTATCAGCAGTAGTGTAGATATAAAAGTAGTGTGAAATGTAAACAGTAGTAATAAATGTAAACAGTAGTAATAAATGTAAACAGTAGTATTGAATGAAAACAGTAGTAATAAATGTAAACAGTGAATGTAAACAGTAGTATGACTATAGGCAGTAATGTAATACAAACATTAGTGCAAATATGAGAAGTAGTGCAAACTGTATGAGCACATGACCGAGAGTTTAGTGAATAACCCGTTTGATGACACAGAGTCCAGTGTTAAAATCTTTGTGTTGTGTGGTAATGTGTGAGAAAGTTTTTTGTGTTTTGTGTTAGGAGACAACAGCGAAATCTGTAAAAAAATAAAAACAAACTCTGCAGCGCGACAGAGCGCGAGGGAAGCGGAAGTAACTCCTCCAACGTGTGGGTAAAGTTAATATTTTTATACATGCAGTGGAGTGTAACCATTGTTTAGTAAAATGGCATGTTGTGTTACAAATAAAACTAAATAAAAATTAACAAAATAAATGTCAGTTGCACCTCTAAAGCCACTGTGATAAATTGTCACATTGTAGGAGGTGGTGAAGAGACGACACAGGAGACAGGCTGCAGAACTTCACTTTTAATCAACTCCTACTAAACTGGCGGGAAGCACCCAACACCGCCTTATATATCCAATACAGCATCCGGTCCTCTGGACCTTTCACAATAAAACATCCTGTAATGCCTTCGGTCCACTGGGTGTGAGTAGAGCCCCCTAGTGGTCCACCACACACGCCCCCCCAGAACACCCAGTAAGGTCCATCACTAGTCCCGCATTTTAGGTTTGATCAAACGACCAGAACGGCTGAACCTGGGCCCTGCAGAACCAGTCTGATGAAGTGGAGGGCTACGAGGAGGGTCTGCAGAAGATTCGGGCTCCAATGGACGTTGAGAGTTTCCGGAAGAAGGACCGCCGTCCGTTAACAATGTGGATGGAGGTCTGCCCCTGCGAGGAGCTTGGGCCGTAACAACCTGATCATCTGACATAACATGAGCTGGTTTAAGCCTATCAATACAGACAGTCTCAGTACGACCCCCTAAATCCAAAAGGAAATGTTTCGGACCTGGTTGAAGAACTCGAAACGGTCCATCATACAAAGGCTGTAGTGGTGTCCTGTGTGCATTGTGTTTGACAAAAACAAATTTAGAGGACTCCAGACTCTTAGGGACAAATGACTGCGGTAAACAATGGTGTACCGGACCGGGGACACGAAAAGGGGCCTCCTGAGGTGAAAGATGGAGCAACGGTGGAGCGAACTGTGGTGAGGGTACCTCAGGTAAAAACTCACCGGGGACGCGCACAGGCTGACCGAAAACCAGTTCAGCCGGGGAAGAGCTCAGGTCCTCTTTGGTTGCGGTACGCAACCCCAACAAAACCCAGGGAAGACGGTCAATCCAGTTGTCACCGGTCAATGCAGCACGAAGTGCAGCTTTCAATGACCTGTGAAACCGTTCACACAAACCATTAGCTTGGGGGTTGTAAGCGGTGGTCCTGTGAACGTTAGTCCCCAGACCCTTGGCCATGGTAGACCAAAGCTCAGAAACAAACTGCGGGCCCCTGTCCGATGTAATGTCTGAAGGGGGGCCGAAACGTGCAACCCAGGTAGACAAAAAAGCCCGGGCCACCACTGCAGATGTTGTGGACGTCAGAGGAACCACCTCTGGCCACCTGGTGGTCCGGTCTATCATAGTCAGCAGATGAGTAAAACCCTGTGATGGAGGCAGAGGGCCTACTAGGTCTACGTGCACATGATCAAACCGCCGACTTGGGATGGAGAAAGGTTCCAAAGGTGCTTTGGTGTGCCTGTTAACCTTAGCACGCTGGCATGGAACACACGCTGCTGCCCACTCCTTAACTGCTTTACGCAGACCGGGCCAAACAAACTTTGAGCTGACCAGTTTCACAGAGGCTCTAACACCTGGGTAGAAAATGAAATGAGGTATCGTTTTAAGATCCTAGCTGCCACTAAAATATAAACGCATTAAAAAAAAAGTCATATCAACCAGTGATAGTGTTTTAATGGCATTAATGTTACAGATAGGAATCAGCAGTGATTTCTGAACATTTAAGATCTAGTTAAAAATTAACAAATTCAAAGAATTGAAACACCCTTATAGTAAGGCATTGTAGGAAGGTGCTATACAAATAAAGTTTATATACTGTATACATATATAACTTTTTTTAAACTGGCACCAGATAGTGACATGTAAATGTATTTTCTAACAGTGTATTTTTTATAGAACATAATCAACTAACTCCCCTTACCACAAGAATAAAAACCTAGAAAGTCCTTGTAGAAACTTTAACTTTGCAACCAATGTAAAATTTCTGATTTGACAGTACTATATGCTGAAGTTCACTATCAGCTACCACTACACCAAATTTCAGCTGAATAGCTCTAAAAACAGCTGATTTGTCTAAATGTTTCCCTTTTAATCAAAGTGGCCATCTTTGATTTTTGATTTGGATTCAGTATGTGATAGGGAATGTTCTCTGCTATAACCACACCAAATTTCAGCTCTGCCTGTGTAAAAACAGCTGATTTAAAGCCATTTAAATTTAGTTTTTGTGGCCATCTTGAAATTTTAGATTTGAATTCAGTATTTAATGGAAATTGTGCTTGGCAACACACCAAATTTCACCTCAATATCTCTAAAAATGGCTGATTTATAGTTTTTTTTTCTTTTTAGCTCAGGTGGCCATCTTGGATTTTTGATTTGCAGGTAGAATCTATTAGGAATCATTCTCAGCTACCAATACACCAAATTTCAGCTAATTGGCATATTTTTTTCCTTTTAAGCTAAGGCGGTTATCTTGGATATTTGATTTTGACAGGGCGGCCGTGGTGTAGTGGTAAGGGCAGTCGTCTCCCGATCGGAAAGTTGGCGGTTCGACTCCCGGGACCCGCACCATGTGTCGTTGTGTCCTTGGGCAAGACACTTAACCCTGAGTTGCTCCCGGTAGGACTGGAAAGCACCTTGCATGGTAGTCTGCCGCCACCGGTTTATGAATGTGTGTAGCATTCAATATATGTGTAGCACTTTGAGATTTTCAGTAATGAAAAGTGCGTTATAAATTGAATTAATTATTATTATTATTATTATTATTTATTTGTTTTAGGAATGTAGAACTCACTCTCAGCTACAAACAAACTAAATTTCAGCTCAATATCTCAAAGAATGATTGCGTTACAGTCAATTTTGTGTTTGCTGAGTTAGCTGTGGCAGCCATCTTGAATCAAAGTGACTCCAAATGTTAATCACTTCTAAAGACACATTGATGATTACTTTCTGCGAGTTTCAAACAAATCCAGCAGTGACCTTCTAAGTTTTCTTCAGGGGGCTCTACACTCTGTCATGTGACCTCACTGCAGTAATTAACGTGAGAAGTGTTTTGTCAGGCGTTTTGTATGGGGAATAATTGCATAGTTGTTTGCAAATTACATTGCCATGGTAACTTGAAATGCCAATAAAAGTAAAAGCAAACATCACGATGCCGAGCCGGTCGTTTTGATATAACATTTGTGGGGGTACACGTTGTGGTTCGGGCCGCATTAAAGTTGATGGAAGAGTAAGATATAAAGTTAAGAAACCCTCGTTATGTGGATAATAATAGGTGCCTGCCTTACTAGGCTGTCCCCAATAAAAAAGCAAAGTAACTCAGAGCCTCTCCAATGTCATTCTGTCATCACATTTTTTTTTAAATATTACAAAATTAAAACGAAACCAGCTTTACTGACAAAACACATTTATCTCCTTCTATGTTGAGCCATTGGGTCGGTTATAACAAAGGAATATAAAGATGATAGAATTTGTAGCAGGACATGTCTGTTTTATTAGAAAGGTTTTCAGCTGCAGGTCTCTGGGTGAGTAAGGTCAACTTTAATTCAACTGTGTGGACATGATTGTTTTTTGTAAAAAACATTAAATGCACAGTTTCTTAATAATAATAATAATAATAATAATGCTTGAAATAAAAATCAGGAAAAAAATGTAGAAACATGCAATAACGACAAACCTGCAAAACCCATTTTTTAATCTACAGTACTTACAAACCATATGCTTGTTCCTTGCCACATTTCCTACTTGTTGTTGCACCCTAAATTTTATTTCCCTCTATTCCCATCTTGCGCCATCTCAAGGCAATCTTGTGGAAAGTAAAAACTACTTGAATATTCCTGAGAACCTCCAAGAGAGTTGTGTGCTTTCTGAGCCCCATTTCACCTGCAGTGTTTACTGCTCCACGCTGAGCTATCGCATGACTTGTCTTTACTCTGCGGATCACAGAAGGAGAATGAAGTTGAAATTAGTTTTGGAGATATATGTGAAGGGGGGGAAAATACGTGCATTCCAACTGCAGGATGTGCTCTGCCACGCAAGTGTACTCACACAAATATACACCCAAGTTCAATTAGTGTCCGGTCGTAGGGGACTCAAGTGAGGGATAAGTCATGTTTAGTGCGCCTGTCTTTTCCAGTAGAAACCGCGGTGGGATTAAAGTAAGAGAAGAGTTTGAGAAGTCTGCATCAACTGGAAGTGATAAACAAACTGAGGAGCTGAGCTGGGGCCTGTCCTGCTTATACAATGACCTCTAGAGACAGATGCAATAAATAAATCAGTGCATCCCCCACCCTTTTAACAAACACAGCGAATGAACACAAACTTAAACACGCTTTTGTAAACATGAATACAAAGTGTGAATAAAATCAGAAAATGCAAAAATATGGCAACGCCATGCAGCGTACAACAAACACGGGCGATATGAGGAAGCGCGTGAATGTGCTACGGGAGACACCAGGGATTCAGAGTGACAGGTACATGGGTAACTGTCATGACTACAAAGCTGATGAATATTCACTCTGTTATTTATTCAGTGCTCATATCCGCAAGCTTGCATTTCACCTGATTTGAACCAAGGCGTTCAGATGCACGGAAAAAGCAAAATCTGAAAAAGGACTTAGCACATCGGAATATTTCCATTTCAGCTCGTGTAGCTGTCAGCGTGCAAAATGACAACAAGGGGAGGAATGCGGCACACCAGGGTGACCTTGACTTTGAGCTCACCTGCACTAATCAACTCCACAGTAACTACAAAATGTGCCAGTGCATATTTTTTGGCACGTTTCGCTTTATGTCAATCGCTTCTTTTCCTCTACTGTTTCTAACTGAGAAAACATTTTATTGGCTTGGAAACCAACCTTTCAAACTGTGTGTATTTGTATACGAGATGAGTGAAAGCAGTAAAATAAGCTTGTCGCTTTCTTCCACTTCTCACTAATGCATCGCACAAATAATCTTTCCTTTTACTGATGGGTTTGTACTCAGAAACAGTTGCAGGATGAGTAAGTGCATTTAGGATAAGAAAATATATAAAAACAACAAAAGACAATAAGAAGGAGCTGTGACCAGAAGTTTTGATGAACTGTAAAAGCTCAGCACTGCACTGCATAAGCAAGATCATGTTTGGTAAGCAAAAATAGAAACAACAGCTGTAAAAGGTGGTCAAGTGTCATAAAACCAACAAAACTTTCAAAGTTTGACCAAAGGAACATTCTTCTCAGTTCACTGCAATGTGTGAACCAAGACAGCACAGGGAGGTTAAAGTCAACCCACTGCTGTTCTGTCTCTGAGCTGACATAAGAGGTAGTCACAGAGCGGAGTTGGTGAGTAGATGTGATGTAGGCGGTGAAGCCTGCAACGAACCATTCTATTTAGTCTACTTCTCATTATGTATGGAGAAAGTTGGACATCCATCCATCCATCCATCCATCTTCTTCCGCTTATCTGGGGTCGGGTCGCGGGGGTAGCAGCCTAAGTAGGGAGGCCCAGACTTCCCTCTCCCCAGCCACTTGGAAGCAGCTCCTCTGGGGGAATCCCAAGGCGTTCCCAGGCCAGCCGAGAAACATAGTCCCTCCAGCGTGTCCTGGGTCTTCCTCTGGGTCTCCTCCCGGTGGGACATGCCCGGAACACCTCACCAGGGAGGCGTCCAGGAGGCATCCTAACCAGATGCCCGAGCCACCTCAACTGGCTCCTCTCGATGTGGAGAAGCAGCGGCTCTACTCCGAGTCCCTCCCAGATGACTGAGCTTCTCACCCTATCTCTAAGGGAGAGTCCAGCCACCCTGCGGAGAAAACTCATTTCAGCCGCTTGTATCCGAGATCTTGTTCTTTCGGTCATAACCCAAAGCTCATGACCATAGATGAGGGTGGGAACGTAGATCGATCGGTAAATTGAGAGCTTTGCCTTTTGACTCAGCTCTCTCTTCACCACGACAGACCGGTACAGCGCCCGCTTCACTGCGGACGCTGCACCTATCCGCCTATCGATCTCACGCTCCAGTTTTCCCTCATTCGTGAACAAGATCCCGAGATACTTAAACTCCTCCACTTGGGGCAGGACCTCCTCCCCGACCCGGAGAGGGCATGCTACCCTTTTCCGGCTCAAGACCATGGCCTCGGATTTGGAGGAACTGATCCTCATCCCGGCCGCATCACACTCGGCTGCAAACCGCTCCAGTGAAAGTTGTAAATCACGAACTGATGAAGCCAGTAGGACCACATCATCTGCAAAAAACAGAGAAGCGATTCTAAGGCCACCAAAACGGATCCTCTCAACACCTTGGCTGCGCCTAGAAATTCTGTCCATAAAAGTTATGAACAGAATCGGTGACAAAGGGCAACCTTGGCGGAGTCCAACTCTCACCGGAAACGAGCCTGACTTACTGCCGGCAATGCGGACCAAGCTCTGACACCGGTCGTACAGGGACCTAACAGCCCATATCAATGGGCCTGGTACCCCATACTCCCGGAGTACCCCCCACAGAACCCCCCGAGGGACGCGGTCGAATGCCTTCTCCAAGTCCACAAAGCACATGTAAACTGGTTGGGCAAACTCCCACGCACCCTCCAGGACCCTGCTGAGGGTGTAGAGCTGGTCCAGTGTTCCACGACCAGGACGAAAACCACACTGCTCCTCCTGAATCCGAGGTTCGACTATCCGACGGACCCTCCTCTCCAGAACCCCTGAATAGACCTTACCAGGGAGGCTTAAGAGTGTGATCCCCCTATAGTTGGAACACACCCTACGGTCCCCCTTTTTAAATAGGGGAACCACCACCCCAGTCTGCCAATCCAAGGGAACTGCCCCCGATGTCCACGCGATATTGCAGAGTCGCGTAAGCCAACACAACCCTACAACATCCAGAGCCCTAAGGAACTCCGGGCGAATCTCATCCACCCCCGGAGCCTTGCCACCGCGGAGCTTTTTAACCACCTCGGCGACCTCAGCACCAGAGATCGGAGAACCCGACCCAAAGTCCCCAAAGTTGGACAATTAATTAATATTGTGTCATCAGAGTCAAATGATGGGCATTATTAGGAAAAATAATTGGTTACAACCCACTTTTGTCTATTTTCTTTTTCACATGTGTTTATGAACCTAACATTGCACAAGGTTCTGAATGAAATTAGCCTTTAACAAATTGGTTTTTTTTGCAAACTCGTGTTTATTTAAAAAAAGGCAGTTTGTCTATTCTTCCTTGTGCTTGAAGCACGCCTCTTTAAGCTTTCCATCAAAGTCTATACACAGATTCTGTATATTTTTCTTTAACTCATACCAAAGGTGCAGAGTGAAATTGAAAGGATCAGAGAGGGTTAAAAAAAGCTTTTTGCTTCTTTATGTTCCCCCTGAAGTTAATGAAAAACTAGGGAGTTGTAAACCACATCACAGTACCAATCATCTCTACATTAAGGAACAATGAGTACACCCAATAGGCTGAATGTTAGATGTACGTGACACTCTCGTGGCAGCTATCAAATCGCATCAACTCTCCTCTTCCATGAGCAAAATTGGAGGGGCGGGGCTGTTTAACAGCTTGTGTCTATTCATCTGACCATCTGTATGTGTGCCTGTGTGTGAGTGGGAATCCAAGTGCTGAAGGTGGTTCACGTGTGTGTCTGAGTTTGCACCATGTTTTACCTGCTACAGTTGTCTAACCTTTTCTAATAGCTTTCTGGTTATTTACAGCCAACACATGCTGCCGTGTTTAGCCGATGTGTCGTATATCAGGCGGCATGCTCCAGCGATGGGCGTATGTCTGACCACACACACAGTGAAATAATGCCAAATGTGGGCACAAGCGCTAAACAATATATCTCATTTCTTAACTATCTTGCTCTAGCCAGAAAAAAAAAAAAAGTTAAAGACTAAAACAGAAATAAAAAGCTTATAGAGCCACACATATAAAAAAAAATGCCATGGGTTGCAATAAAGATCTAGAATGGGATTGTTTCAAAGCCTGTACTGAAGTATAGGTCTATAATTGTTGAACACACATTTATCACCATTTTTAAAAAGAGGAACTACCTTAGCTACTTTCATATTATCTGGAAATATTCCTGTTGAAAATGATAAGTTACATATATATGTAAACGGCTCAATAACATGGCTCATTATATCCTTTACAAACATCATATCCATGTCCACCCAGTCCTTTGATCTCTTGTCTGTAAGATTTTTTACTACCTTCATTATTTCCTCTTTGTTAGTTCCATTTAGAAAAATACTGTTTGCACAACCTGTAATTGAATGGCTCACATTATTATTTACTTTTGGTATTTTAGCTGCAAGGCTTGATCCAACATTCACAAAATATTGATTAAATCCATTGACAATTTCATTTTCATTATAAACTTCATCTTTTTCTGTTACAAAATATTTTGAAATACTAGTTTTTGCTTTATGATTCTTCATAACACTATTCATTACTCGCCATGTTGCTTTCATATCACCATTACTTTTATCTAATAGTTTACTATAATATTCTTCTTCTTAGAGTTCTAATGAGCTTCGCTTTTCATTTTATGTCTGTGGACATAGAAATACAGTAGAATGGAAATAGTATATGGTATTGTCTTCCCAAAGGTTTGTTTAAAAAACTTGGTGGTATAGATTTTGTTCTCAAATGTGACTTTAATGTTGTTAAACTCCCTGTGAAGCTAGCTGACTTTCACAAGCAGGTGTTGTTATGTTGGAAACTCATGTACTCACACAATTTTACTCCCCACCAAACTCCGATCTGGAATAATAGATATGTACTACACAGAAGTAAATCTCTGTATTTGGATCACTGGATGGAAAAAGGTATTTGGTCCATAAAACATCTTCTAAAGGACAATGGAAGCTGGTTGTCTTATGAAGATTTCTGTGCACTATATAATTTGAACTGCTCACTCTCTCAGTTTAACACAGTTATAAACTCTATCCCTACTGCAGTCAAATGTATGGTCCAAAATATAAGCACGGAAACAGCTAACCTCCACTTACCTACACCTCAAATAAATGGAGTTAACCTTTTGGATAAAAGTAACTCTAACAAAAGGTTACGTCGACATCTAAACGACATTATATTTCCTGTACGTCCAAACAGAAACTCCATCCTGAGTTTGTTTTCTGACTCTGAAGTCAATAAGTGGAGAACTGCTTACCTTAAATACCCCTTAAGTCCTAAAGCTAAAGAAATACATTTTAAAATTCTCAATAACATTTTTCCATCCAGAGAACTATTAAGACAAAGATTTAATTTCGATGCTAACAACTGTACTTTTTGTGACAATGATATTGAAACAACAGACCATCTCTTCTTCTACTGTGTACATACTGAAACTTTCTGGAAAAACTTTCAGGCCTGGTTCTCAACTAAACATCTCCTTCCCCATCCTCTAAAAAGAGAGGATGTAATATTTGGAACCACCCTCAGAGACGGAAGAGCTGACCTCATAATGAACAACCTGCTGATCCTCGCAAAATACTTCATCCATTCTGTAAATGGGGAAACAGAAAACCTGACTTTTCAACCTTTCAACGCCAGCTGATGGACAACCACCTAAAAACATTAAAACTGATGAAAAGCAAGATGAGTTTACAGCTTCTCAATGCTTATGAAGAACTGAACTTTATTTAATAATTAGAGCCCCTTGTGTATGTTTTTAATTTTTATTTATTTTTATTTATTGTCTTTTCTTTCTTAAACATGTCATGTTATTTTCTCTCAATTTTTCTTGTGTGCCTCATACTTGCAAAAAATTATTTCTGTTGTATATGCCACATGTTTTGTTTGTAAATTTTGCTCAAACTTAAAAAAAATAAAATAAAATCAATTTTCCTTCTTCCATCAGCCCCAAGCATGGCTCTGGCCCCAAGACCCTGAACGCCGTTGCTATGGTGATGCTGAATAAGAAAGGTGTCCGTGTGGGATGCCTGGTTAAATATCGGCTGTCGCCTTGATAAATCGTTTCCAGAAATAAACTGAAAAAACAAAACAAAAAAAACAACATTCTGGGACCTTGTTTAGGTGAAAACATCTAACCCCCATCCTTGGATCCAGAATGACTGAAATGTGCCGGCTGCAGTGAGAGGTGGTCGTACTGATCCATTCAGGCCTGGTTGATGCCAAGCCTCCAGAGTCCAGACCCGACACCATGAACGAAGTGGATTATCTTCATCAGAGCTGGACTGAAAGTCTGCGTTTAGAGAAGAAAGTGGAGCTGGCTGCCCTCGGTGTCCATCAGCAGGAGGATGTTCCGAACCAAACATCTGGTAAGAAGAATCACAGATTTAATTAACACAACCACGAATAAAAAGACTCACTGCTAGCTTAGCATAGCGCTGCTAGGATAAACAGTTAGCTTAGCATAGCGCGTCGAAGAACTATCTGAAATTACCGTTTTAATGTTGTCTAAATCGATTTTTTAAATGTTTAATTTCTAACATTAGTTCGTTTGTAAGCATGTGCTGGTAGACTGATAAAACTGAGTGTTTGCCGCACCCGGAAACTGGTAATAAAAGCTAAAAGAACTGTTGGCATAGTAATGCTAATAAAATTATTTATGTTAACACTGGGTCAGTACTTTGTACTACTGTATAATCTGCTTCCATAGTTGTATCATGTAATCAAACCAAACCTACCTTTGATTTTAGTAAATGCCTTTTTAAGTCAGCAGTCCTTTCTTGGACTGAGTCCCACACTGGGGAACTGGATTCTGGACTTCCTGACCAACAGACCTCAGGCTCAGACTGTCAGGATCCACAACATCGTCTCCTCCTCCATCACCCTCAGCACCGGCTCGCCCCAGGGCTGTGTGCTGAGCCCCCTCCAGTTCACTGCGGACATATGACTGCTTGGCTAGACACCTCAGCTGCCATCTAGTGAAGTTTGTGGGTGACAGAGCAGTACAGTAGTGGGATGCATCACGAACAATGATGAGTCCAAATACAGAGAGGAGGTGGAACACCTGTTGCAGTGGTGCAGAGGCAATAATCTCTGCATCAAGGTGAAGAAGACCAAGGAGATGGTGGTAAATTTCAGAAGGGACAAGGATCCTCTTCGTCCCCTACACATCGGAGGAGCAGCTGTGGAGATGGTCTCCTACTACAGGTACCTGGGGGTGCATATATCCAGTGACCTCACCTGGAGAGCCAACACTTCCTGTCTGGTCAAGAAGGCCCACCAGCATCTCTACTTCCTCAGGAAGCTGCGGAGATCTGGACTTGGGAGCTCAGTCCTGAGGAGCTTCTATCTCTGTGTGGTGGAGAGCGTTCTCTGCATCTGCATCACCGTGTGGCACGGCAGCTGCACTTAAAGAGCGACTCCACACCCTGTGGATCGGTAACTCCTCCCCCGAAGCAGTTTGAAATTTTCCCTCAAAATAGGCGTGTCGAGAGTCGAGCAGGGGAGGAGGTTGAGGTTGTCCTGTGTTCACGCCCCCTCTAGTGGTAAACTCCCACCCCTCCCCAAGATTAGATTTCAAAATGGCGGATAGTCACGTCTTCAGTAAGTAAATACCTAAACTTTTACCAAAATAACAGTTGTAAAATGTTGTTGCGTGCATTTAATCACACACACACACAGCTTATGCGTATGCTTCTGAACACAGAACACATTAAAAACCTGTTTAGCTGCATGGCATGCGGTGTACAGCTGTGTTTTTGTCATTTTAATTTGCCACATCTTATTACTTAGCACATTCCAAAAGTAACGTTTCATAATAAATATTATAAAATATTGATTTTTCCTACCCTCTATAGGGTAGGGTTTGTTTGACGCTTTGGCTTATTTTTGTTATGCAACCCAGAACTAAACACACATTGTTTTTTGAATTGACTATTAATTAGCACCAAACAGTGGTAAAATCTTTTATTTGGTTTCCAAATACTGTATCCGTGTTTAGAAACATTAGATAAGCTTGTACAATATATATTTGTTAGGACATGTATACAGTATTTGTTTAAGCTATGTGTCAGCTAATCAAAACTGGGCACAGCACAGCTGATAAGATTAATGAGAAAATATTGAGAAAATATTTCTTAATGCAAACCAAACCAATTGCAATAAATTTAACAATACATGTACTGTGTATCCTTTAAAATGTTCTTTTCAGATAACTGTGATGACTCAAAGCACCCAGCAGCCACACAGAGTAATTGCAGCCAGGATTACTTTAACCAAGAAGATGATGCAGAGTCTCGGCCAGAGCTTCATCTCCTGAGACCTGCATCCACGACAATGTTGGTACAGCTGAGACCCTGGTGTTCGTTTCTGGCTGGAAGGTGGGGCATCCTGAAGGTGGTTGGGACTCCTCGTTCTGCTGTCCACTGCGTCCAAACAGAGGAGCTGGGGTGGTGTCCCATGTGTTTTCAGAACCTTTTGTTGTTTTGAAGTAACTTACTGTTAATAAAATGAATCATAGACAACTAGTTTTTGTAATCAATTTGTTTATTTATTTTTTCCCTCATGCATGAGGACAAATCTGGGACACGATGCAGCGGTCGACTTCCCTCACTCCATCCCGACCCTGGATATTTGCAGTCCTGAAAAGAGAAAAGATCAAAAGTTTAATCTGAGTAAATGTAAAATTTTAATGGAGAAAGATGTTGATTCAAAATTTCACAGTGTCAACAAATCCCCAAAATGTTGGGACAGGTAGCAATGAACAAATAAACAAGAATTAATGTTGCATAAACTTTTTTAAAACTTTTTTTATATAAATGTCCGCCATAATAAAAGTAATAAATAAAATAATAAAAACATAATTAATAATATTAATACCTGCAGACAGAGGGTAGGGTACAAAAGTAATAAATAAAACATGAATACATGTACCTGGTGAATCAGCTCTCATATATGTCACCTCCAAAGTGACATGTCTACACGTCTCCTTGATGCTTGATGTCTGTGAAGCACGGCTCAGATTGGATGTGGAACGCCTCATGGAAATAAAAAAAGAACAACACATTTTAATCACCTTACAAACAAGCATACTGTACTTGTTTTCACTTTGTTGATCTGTTAAACAGATGACCCAGTGCAAAATAAATACTGCTGCCCATGATACTCATTCACAAGTACACATTATTTTATAAATACCTTTGATGCACAACATTATTATTTGCAGCAAAAGTACACCGTGTCTAAAACATCGTACTGTAACTAGTACAACAGCTAAAATTAGCGCCAGCTAGTCTCCATTGTTTTTTTATGTCACGGTCTTCTTTATCAGAGTTCATAAGAGTTCACACACTCTGCGGTGTTCATAAGAAACACTAGATTTTGAGCATTTAAACACAACCACAAACTAACGTTGATCAGCAACAGATAAAAACGCCACGACCTTGTGGGGCCACACCGAAGCAAAGCTGCAGGTCCCAAACACAGCACATGAAGAAACACGTCATGTACTCAAAAGATAAATTATGGAATGAAAGGTGTAAAATGGTACTCACCTCCAAACGGATTGTAACCTGATGGTGTAAGGGTGGGTGAACATCAGTTTGAAGAGCTTTCTTGGAACATCGTGGCTCTTCTATGCTAATGCTATGTTGCTAATCGCTAATCCAACCCCTGAACTCTGGAGGGGGAGTGACCTGGGAGTGACCTTCTCGGGGGAGTGGCTCCACTTTTATACTGAGGCAGCAGAGGCTGTGACGACATCGTGCGAAAATTAATGACTGTGCGAAACGTAAACTAATGAGAAAGTCAGGGTGCAATACCACAGTTCAACCCATAGGACTACAGATACTCGTTTTTAGACCAAATATTGCCGATTTTAACTAATACGAACAAATACATGAAAAATAACTCAAAAATAGTGCTCAGAAACATTTTAAACACATTCTAGGGAGTTTATCAGCTAAAAAAAGTTAAATTTGGGTTTAGTTTCACTTTAAGGCTGCACAGAAGACTGTGAGGAGCAGCCTCCCCACCACCTCGGACCTCTACGCTTCACGATCAGTGTTGCCAGATCTCGCGACAGAAACAATCGACCAGTCCCATGAAAACAAGCACAAACAAGCGGATCACTCTTTGAAAACAAGCCCAAATAACAAGCCCAACTGGCAACCCACCTCATTGTTTAAAACAAAGGCAGTTTTTAAAAGGTATAAACATAACTTTATTATGGCATTACATATAAACAGCAAAATTATGCTAAACACTTTGAAGAACATATCCACTCTAAAAAATAAAAATACATTTAGCATATTTATACAAATTAATCCCATTAAGCCTCTGGGACTCATTTACCAGAGAGACCTGAATTTTAAACAAAGAGTGATGACAACAATGGACAACGACAACAACAGACAATCATAAAGGATGCGTACAAATTAAAAAATTAAATAAAAATTAAACAGAAAACTCATAGTAAGCTAAGTCAACAAAAAACTTTCTTTAATCTCTATCCTGAATCATGCTTCAAGTGTGTGCTCTTTCTCCCATCCTTTATTATATTTTTTCCCATATTTCCCCCACTTATTGGAGCTCATTTTATCATGGTCTTGTCACTCTAGACAAAGAAGAAAGAACAAAGAATAACAAGCCCAAACAAGCAACTTTACAACCGACACAAGCCCAAGAAACTTCAACAAGTGACTCACCAAAATTATAAGCTACTTCGGAAAATAGCAAGCCCAAAGTCGCTTGTATTTTGTGGACTTGGCAACTATGTTCACGATGCAGGGGGAGGGTGCTCCGCATCATGAAGGACTCCACTCATCCTGCAAAGGGTCTGTTCCAGCTCCTCCCCTCAAGCAGGCAGCTGAGGAGCATTCAGAGCAACCACCAGTTTCAGAAACAGTTTCTTTCTGCAGCTGTCAGACTGCTGAACTCGAGCTGCACTTAATTCAACTTCATCTTACATTTTTAACTTACCAGTACACACACACACACACACACACACACACACACACACACACACACACACACACACACACACACACACACACACACACACACACACACACACACACACACACACACACACACACACACACACAGGTTTGTTTTACTATCTTTGTGGGGCCATTGCATTGACTTCCATTCATTTTTCATTCATTTCTATAGCCTAACCCTGACCTTTACCCTAAACCTAACCATTACCAATGCATACCTAAACCTAACCTTAACACATCCTCAATTCACACCTTAGTCCTAAACCTAACCCCTAACCCACCAACGGGACTTCTTCTTATGGGGCCCGGGCTTTGGGCCCCATAAGAACCAGTTGGGCCTCACAATTTGGTAAAACTCAGAAAACTGGGCCTTACAACGTAGCATAAACAAGGACACACACACACACACACACACACACACACCATTTATACTCTTGTATTTATTTAGTTGATAATGGTTGGGCTTCTTGATCTGGGATCTGAGTCCAAATTTCGTACCACAAACATAAAAATGTAAGCTGATATGAAAATTTAAAAAAATCCTTGAATCCATGAATATTTGTTGCAGATCAGTGCATTGCTGTTAAAGTCTCCAGTCTGCTGACAGTGATACAAAGTAATGGCAGCTGATGTAGCACTTTCATATGTAGCTCACGTTTGCACCATAGTACTCGTTTTAGGAAGAAATAAACGTAAAAAATTTCATCAGTAGATTTCGCCATTAAAATGAAATATGGAGGATTTTCCACAGAATAGTCATCCTGGGAAGAAGTGGGTAAATATAATGGATGATTGTTTCTGCACAGCTTCTTGTGAACTTTAAGTTGTTCTTGTTATTTGTTTCACTGTTACCTGCAGATGTCCAGCAGATGTTGGTGATTAAAGCAGAGGTCCCCTGGAGCTCCATTCTGGACCAGCAGGACTCAGAACCCCTCCACATAAAGGAGGAAGAGGAGGAAGTGTGGATCAGAGAGGAAGAACCGCATCATGGACACAATGAGACTGAACATTCTGGGATTCTGCTCAGTCCTGTAAAGAGTGAAGATGATGAAGAGAAAGCTCAGTTATTCCAGCTTCATCAGATCAAAACTGAAGACATCAGAGAGGCAGAACCTTCAACCAGCAGCTCAGCTGAGCAAATAAAACCAGAGCCTGATGGAGGAGAGTGTGGAGGACCAGAACCAGACAGGAACCATGATCCAAATGCTCACTTCCAATCAAATACTGAAGAAAAGGCTTTATCCTCCGCAGTGAGGTGAGTGATGATGATGATAAGCATGGTTTGGACCATTTTCCACACTCTGGACCTGAAAGTGAAATTGTTTTGAATGTGAGCATAGCTCCTGAGTCCGAGCATGACAAAGATGTTCCAGTTGAAGGAACAACACAACAGGAAACTCCAAAGAGAGCTAAGAGGACTCAAACTGCTGGGAAAATATTCAAAGGATGTGACAATCCAGCTATTCACATCAGGAGCCAGAAAGGAGAGAAATCATTTGATTGTGAACTTTGTCGTCAAAAAATTAGTCTGGACTGTCTGCAGAAGTATCATTTAACAATCCACCCGGGGAGGAAACCATTTAAATGTGGAATTTGTGGTAAAACTTTTAAGCAGAAGTGGTTGCTGAGGAGTCACTTCATAATCCACATAGAAGAAAAGCCTTTCGAATGTGAGTTTTGTGATAGAAAATTTAGACACTTATCAGGGATGAAAAGTCACAGGAAAACTCACACTGGGGACAAACCATTTAAATGTAAAATTTGTTGTAAAACATTTTCGCACCAGGCAGGCCTGAAGGCTCACATACGAATTCACGGGGCAGGAAAACCATTTGAGTGTGAATACTGTGATGAAAAGTTCAGTGACAAAACTGATCTTAATGATCACATGACGAACCACAAAAGCAAAATGCCTTTCTGCTGCAGCGATTGTGGAAAACTATTTAGACTGGAGTTTAATTTCAAAAGACATTTGATGGATCACGGAGGAGAAAAATCCTTTGATTGGGATTTTTTTGGAGAAAACGTTTAGTTGTGTTACACACCTTCAGGTCTGCAGGACACGTTTCATGTAAATGACATTTAATTAGTTTGCAGGTACTGGTGTGTATGTGGTCACACAGACACACCGGTACCTGCAAACTAAAATGTCATTTACATGAAACGTGTGGATCCAAATAATTTTTTTTTCCCCGAGTGGGGGTCAGAAGCGTGGTGAATGGCATAATTTCCCTTTAAGAAACGGTGTTCCTCGTTCTCTGTCACTTGGCTTAGTAGCATGCTTATCTCTTTGTGTTTTTTTGTCAACGGGGCGGGGGGAGGAAGGAGAGACACCTTTGTGTTGCATTTTACAGTTAGTATGTGACAGCGGGGCAGGGGGTTAGGATGCAGGAGAGAAGCAGAGCGCTAAGTTTGTAGCATCTTAGCTATCGCATATTTGTTGCGCGCCGCTAGCTTAACGTTTGAACAATGGGCCTCATGCAAGAACCGTTCGTACGCACAGATTTGTTCTTTAATTGTGCGTACGAGTGATTCAAGGCTGAAATACACCTGAGCGTCCTCAGGTACGCCACTCTACGCACGCATTTTGTGCGCATGTGTTTTGCTGCTATACTTCATAAACTATCAGCTTTCAAATGCTCGCGTTCTCCTTGTTGTAATATGAGCAGCAGCGCACGGAGGGGACTCAACTGAGCTCGCTGATTGGTCACTTGCTGACACGCCTACTGAAATGATTGACAGCTTTCAGTCAGCTGCTCATGTAGCTCTCTGAAGGCGGTGTTCTGATACGGTGTTTCTACTATATATGTTATAAAAAGTTCTCTCAGAAATAAAAATAATAACAGGGAGTGCTTTTCCTGCAGCACACAGCCCACCAGGGATATTTAAAACATCGCGCACCCAGGTAGGACCTGAATTCATTCATTTCAATCATCGAGTGAACGGAGGAAGAAGCGGTTACTTGACTTTAGGCAAAAAAACAAAAGAAAAGGCCCGATCAGCGATAAAGAAGGGGAATTTATTTCATTTGTGTAACATACAAAACAGTCCGGCGCCGGGGAAGTTTATGGTCAGACACCGCGTATCGCGCACGCGGACGTAAAAAAAAAAGCTTTGCGCGTACATGCCCTGAGGGGCTACGCGGGGCTACGCTTTTGCATTGACGTACGTACGCTGCGTATAGGTGTATTGTGAGGACGCTCGAGTGTATCTCGGCCTTTAGGAGCATTTGTGGCATTCAACAATGTTTTCGTATCCTAAGATTTTTTTCAGATACAAACAAAATTTACGAGTGGTCCAGACCTGTCGTATATTTTACGAGCAGTCAGTCTGCTGTTATCCAGACGGATTTTCTTCACTAATAACTTTATATTTCGTTATTCAGAAAATATTTTGAGTCCAAAGAAATCACGCACCATAATTATTTTTGACAATAGGTTATTCTGTTTGAATTAGAATTATAATTTTAAATGTAATAATGACTAACGGATTAAAATATTTAAATTAAAATCAATTTGTTATCAATGCCGTTTTCTAACACTACAATATTAATATGAAGATCTCAAACTAAAACCAACTTAAATTATGAATTAATTTAAGTTTAATTTGTCTCGGTAACGCAGACTTTACCTTGACCTCCTCCTGTTGCAGTCATAGAGCTCCGATAGCTCAGTGAGATGAGCGTTGGCTCGTTGTTTCGAACCTTATGGGTTCAATTCCCACATGGGAACGTTTTTTTTATTTTTATTCATTCCAGATTTAAAAAACACAAGAAAACTATTTACAATACAACAAGAAATAAGGCATAAAGTTTTTTTTAATCTGGAATGAATAAATAATCTAAAGAAAGAAGGAAAAAAGAAATAGTCATACCTTGTGGGAATCGAACCCACGAGGTCTAGATAAGGTCAGGAGCAGCTAACGGCACACTGCTTTACCCAGTGAGCCACCAGGACGTGTGTATATTTTAAGGTCCACATTTATTATAAACAAACATTCTTTGGCTTTAGTTGGTCATTTACTCCCATGAGTGACGCTGCTAAAAAGGACAGATTTACTTTTCTCGATCTCGGAGAGCAGAACTTCAATCTCCGCACCCGTAAAGTTATCCTTTTTACTTTTCGCTGTCATTTGTATGAACGGACACTTCCTGCTCTCTGAGGCAGGAAACGTGGCCTTATACTGTATGGTGTTTTGAGGGGTGGGAATTATGTAAATAACCTCTCCGCGTGCACGCGCAGGTGAATAGAACAGGTGGAATTCATCATACGTACGCAGCTCATTTACACACTTTTCCTGAGGATAGAAGAGTTTGTTGAATCTGACGTGGCATGTTCGTACGAACGCTTCGTACGAACAAAAGTAAGAGAAATTTAGTATAAAAATACGAACATGTTCTTGCATGAGGCCCAATGTCTGTCACATACACTAAGTTTTGAAAAGTCCAGCTGATGGAGTTATAGAGAACACCTTGAAGGAGAAATACTGTATCATGTTAGGGAGGAAGAAGCCGAGTTACACAAACTTTCTGGAAAGTAAAATGGTTCAAATCAGTGAAGGAACAGTGGACGGTAAAAAATGGGAGAAGGAGATTGTTATTCCAAGAAGATTGTGAAGGAAATGCGAATAAAAGTTATAAAGTGTAGAAATTGTGTCACCAAGGTAAGAAGGAACCTCTAAATTATTTTGTTTGAATAATTACATGCAGGTTGACAAAACTGACTAAAAAGTGTTTTGTTTAGTTGCTTGGCACAGAAGCTGTGTCCCAATCCGACGGCTGCATACTACCAAGGACCCGGCCTACCCGGTACACGGAGGCCGGGTCCTTCAAAGACCAGGTAGACCGGAAGTTCACGGCTGTGAATTTCTTTTGAATTGGGACAGGTCTAGCCTTCACGGTTACATCGGATTACGTCATGTTGCCTAGCAACCGTGACGGCGCTCAGCCCAGAGGAAGAAAGGAGCTTGAAATGCTGTTTTTACTGCTTTTTTTAATTCTAGAGGAAATACAGAACTTTATTGCTGCTGGTGGCATGTTTTATATATTCTGCTGACAGATATATCCAACTTACTTTTTTTTTTTGGCTATAAACGGTAGTTTCATGGATAATTTCATTGTCAGTATTAACTTTGTTAACTTGTGCATAATAAATAAATCAAAAATCTATCTTATTTACTAATAATTTAATAAAACAATATACTAGAATAATATTTATAACTTATTTAAAATTTTAAATACTGTAACTTATTTGAAATTTAGAATACAGCATAACATTTCCCAATATTTTATTGTATAAAATCCATTAGTACATAAAGGGGTTGTAAAAAAAAAAGTTAAAAACAGGGTCTTTCATCTATTTTATTAATAAAATAGCACTCAAGTGTTTTCATTAAGCATCAGTAGATTAAACCTCATTATTATGATAATACTTTAATATTTAATAAATAAATATAATACTTTAATATTTAATTTAAAAAAATGTATTTCTTTTTTTTTTCTTTTGTTTTCTATTGTTTAAGGAAATTCTACCATTGCTGTTCATCGTTCTTTAGTTTTAGCAGGTCGCGTTCGTAAATGAGCCATGAGGCTCAATAAGATTTACCTGACTAAATAAAGGTTGAATGAATGAAAAAAATACTTTAATATCTTATAAAAAAAATAAATCTCAAACTAAATGTTTTGTTGTTCTCTACATGTCCTGAACCAGACCAGACACTTGTACTGGAGGATTAATCTGAATATCCCAGTCCTGGACCGTTACTTTAACCAAGAAGATCCCAGACTGGACTTGTGATGATGCAGGGAGTCTCTGGAGGTGTTGCTTCATCTCCTGGACCTGGATTCATGACATGGTTGGGGGCGACAACTGTTTTCTGGCTGGCAGGTGCATCTTGCAGGTGGTCAGTGGAGCTTGGGACGCCTCGTTCTGCTGTCCATCATGGTGTCATCCACCTGCCTAAAAACCCAGAGGACCTGCAGGTGGTGTCCTGTGGGTTTGCAGAGCTGGCAGCCACAGAACCTTTTGTTGTTTTTTAATTAACTTACTGTTAATAAAATGAATTATAGACAACTAGTTTTTGTAATCAATTTATTTTTTCAAAATTAGAACAAAACAAAGACCAACACATTTTTCAAACTCATAAATATACCGGTAATTTATTTACCGGTATTTGCATTTTTTTCTAGAATACTAAATAATCTTTCCATCATCTCCCTACTTTCATTCAACCTTCTCTCTTCTGCCTCCCTCTGCAGCTTCATATCTTCCCTCTGCAGCTTCATATCTTCTCTGATTAAGTCCATTAACTCATCCTCTCTGTTGTTCTTCCTCTTTCTTCCTCGTCTCTGTTCCATTCTTTCCTCCTCCTCAGCCCTGTCGTCCTGGTCACCCACTGCTGTGCTTGGACCTGGATTGTCCTCACGGATGGAGGAAATTAGGACAGGAGGTGCAATGCAAGGTCTCTGTCCTAACGCCTCATCCATGAGGACAAACCAGGGCCACGTCGCAGCAGTGGGCTTCCCACTCACTCCTTCCCCTGACCCTGGATATTTGCAGTCCTGAACAGAGGAAATAAGATATCACAGTTGGCAAAAAGAGCAACAAACTTTTTTTTTTTTAAAGTTTACAAGTACATACCGGATTCCAAAAAAGTTGGGACACTAAACAAATTGTGAATAAAAACTGAATGACGTGGGGATGGCAAATGTCAATATTTTATGCATAACATAACATAGATGACAGATCAAAAGTTTAATCTAAGTAAATGTAACATTTTAAAGGAAAAATATGTTGATTCAAAATTTCACAGTGTCAACAAACCCCCAAAAAGTTGGGACAAGTAGCAATAAGTGGCTGGAACGCCAATCAACGCTCCGTTCAGAAGCCTGCCTCACTGATGGTATGGGGTTGCATGAGCGCTTGTGGCATGGGCAGCTTGCATGTCTGGAAAGGCACCATTAATGCAGAGAACTATGTTCAGGACTTGTCGCAACTTTTTTTGGGATTTGTTGACGCCATGAAATTTTGAAACAACATATTTTTCATTTAAAATGATAAATTCTCTCAGTTTAAACTTTAGATCTGTGATCTATTCTGAATAAAATATTAGATGTTGGCACCTCCACATCATTGCATTCAGTTTTTATTCACAATTTGTTTAGTGTCCCAACTTTTTTAGAATCTGGTTTGTATCAACAGAGCACGTACAAATTATATAATTCATTACACATGTACATACTTTGTATTTCTTCTTTAAATTGTCCCATTTTTTTTAGCCTGCAGAGGAGTTACTTTATCCTGCAGGCACATCTTCTCCAAAATTACCCTAATAACATCAACATAAAATGAATGAAGAGGGGAAACATGGAAAATAATGTCTTAAACCCACATTGAAAAACAGTTTTCACAGCACAACACAAGAGGTTGCAGGTTATGTACAGTAGGGTTAATGAAACTGTACTCAGAAGCATAAGATGAATCTTGTACCTCCACGCCACAGCTGCAGAATGTTTAGCCCCCGTAAAAAGGTGGCTGTTTTTATTCCGAAGCTTAATAAAAGCCTCGGTCTGCTCCTTGCTCCCTAAAAAACAGAAGAATAAAATTAGCTTAGCAGCGATAATACGACGGGACCCGCTGTACGAGCTGACAAAAGATATAAAAAATATCTACGCAAATGACTAACATCCGCTTTAATCATTTATGTCATAAATCATAACCGCTTTAGGCTTTTAATTTTTTAATCCCACATTTTAACATAACTTACATTTAAAAGTGTATTCTGTCGCTTCGTCCGCCATTACGTTCATCCAAAATGTTCCCTCAATGCGCACGCGCAGAGTAAACGCAATGCATTTTGGGATAGCCTCCGTCTGGAAGGATCCACCGGACCCGTCCTTCAAATTCGGGGAAAAGAAGGCCGCATTCGTCGGCCGCATCGAAGCAGTCTTCGAATTGGGACAGGCCTTGGCGCATCGCTGTGACGTCAGCGGCCTTCAAATGCGGCCTCAGACCCATGCAGCCGTCGGATTGGGACACACCTTCCATGCCACTTATGGCCATGCACAAACTATGTCAAACTGGGAAGAAGGCTCATGCTTGGCTGTAAAGTGTTTGTGCAGATTTGTTTGTTTTTAGTTTGACAGTTCATAGCAGCTCACTTACCAAACTAAACACAAACTAGCACTCAAGAAACCCATTTTTCTTGCCACAAGTCTTGTGTTTCAACATCTCCGGCTTAATAAAACACTGCATTGCAGATAATGGCCTAAGGAGCCAGTTAATACATCACTCACTCTCACACTATAATTCCTCTTTTTACAAAATGGCTAAGTAAACCTCAACCTTCAATGTAGGGTTATTTATCTGGGTTCATACATTTTCATAGGATAATGTTAAGGATTTTTACTTACGGGTATGTGGGCTAGATTTAAACAATATTTTGTTGTTTAAGCTTTCATTAATGGTTATTCACCATAATAATTTCCATCCTCAAGAAGGGACAAACTTTTAAATCGTGTTGATTTGCCACATGAAAAATAAAACGCTAAACAAAGTAGAAATGGTGCGTTGTTAACCCAGTAATTTCTGACGATTATTGAAACATCCTAGAACTTGTTTCAATTTGCAATGTTTCCTCTACCATTATACAAGCGGGGTTCCCCACCCCATCAACAGAACTGAGCACCCCGTCTACCAAACCGAACTTGCCCCACCCCACACCCAGCACTGACACAGCACTAAGCTAGCAACACGAAATACAGGTTCTCTAGCTAAAAAGCTAAAGCCTTATTTATACTTGACGCGACGCGCAGCGCGCGAGGGTGCGCGCTCCAAAAGTGACGCAATTTCACAGTCCCCGCCCCTGCGCGTTGGCCCCGCGCAGGGGATTAGCGCGTGCCGTGCACCTCTGAATTTTTGAAACTCCGCAAGCCCTGCGCGCGCGCGGTGGGCGCTACGATTTGATTGACAGGTCCTCACCGACAGCCTTCACCCTCTTCACGCCGGAGCCTGCAGCTGTTTGCGCCGCTGTGGTCGTGGAGACGGAGTCGCGACGCATGGAGGAATGTTTTGTGACACAAAATGTATTAAATTATCCTTCATTCCTGATCTGGAGTCGGACTTTTCTTTTGTTTTTTCGCCAAAAGTCACGTGATCGCTTTCTCCTCCGCTGACTCCATGCATTAAAACCGCAAATAAAGACAACAGTTCAGCACGCGAGCAGAAAGCTATTTGTTTTTGTTGTGTGACGTCAAACAGTTCTTCTTCTACGGTAGATTTCTTCTTCTACACCTTTCTTGCAACATATGCACAGGTTTTAGAGGGTACTGCCTCCTGCTGGTCCGTAAAAGAACAGCACTTTGCCATGCGCCGCCGTGGGACAACTATAAACACCGAGGCGACACTATAAACGCATTTCGCCGCGCGGCACAGTGCACGCGCGGCGCGCGCGCTCCAGCCTGCGGACCAAAGCGAAAGTCTAACTCAGCCTTAAAGGTGCCTCTTCCCTCATGCTGAACGTCCCCCGCCCCTGCTCAAAAATTGTTGGTACAAGCTTCGCTCAGACATGTCTCCGTCCCTCCCCATTAACAAAAATTATGGATGAGATGAGCACCCCGCCATGGCAAGTTAACAAGGGGAAACACTGTGAAGTCCATACAGAGAAAGGAGTAAATTTATTTAACTTCTGTTTTTAAGATGCAGCATTAGGGGTGCACAGATTTATCGGCCCCGATTTCCTTAATTTTGGGAAATCGAAAATCGGCCGACACTTGCATGAGAAACCGATTTTACCGATTTTTTTTCTTCTATTTGTTTAACAACAATTGTTTGAACTTCATTTATATTTGAGCACTACCTCATGGCCAGTTACAACAAGTTTGTATTGTTTCTAGGGTATTGTTCAAGGGTATGTTTTTCAATAAAATATTGGAAAATTGAAGGTGCATTGTGACCTTATAACCAGTGGCGGCTCCTTAAATGTCCACCAGTAGGGCTATTTCTCCAAAATGAAAAAAAAATGTCCCAAGTTCAAACAGTTTTTTTTAATCAAATGCAGATTAATACAAGGTCAACAGAACGATTAAATGCTCTGGATGAGAAGAACCAATTTGACTCACTAAAACAACAAAGAACAAACAAAAATATATATAAATAAATGATATATATAAATTATAGAAAGGAAAATAAGTGAGATTAAAACATTTCTGCATTTCTACTTGCAAGAGGCTTTGTTTTCATTCTCCAGATCAATACAGTGTTAAGAAATGGTAAAACACCACAAGTGACATTTAGCATATAAAATTATTAATGTTTGATCATTTTTTATAAGCAAATTAAAATAAATGTAGCCATCAGAGTCCAATACTGTACAATAACCTGTGCAGGCAACCTAACTCCACAAACAAAGAAACAAACAAACTCACCAGTTGCCACTTTTAGAATAAACAGTCAGCTGAAGGCTTTTTTCACAAACAGAGCCACCTAAAAGTGGAGAGGATATCAGTCAGGAATGGTAATATAATAATATAAGCATTAGATAAAGGCTAGCATTAGCATGCTAGTAGGGATGCGCGATATAACCGGTACACGGTATAAACAATATAAATTTAGCCTACGATAGAGATCTGTCTTCTACCGGCTAACCGCAAAATCAGAGTTGTCCGATTTAATTGTTACTTTTTTTAGTTTAAAACTGTGCATCAGTGGTGTTGAAGTGTACAAACAGAGTTGTCAGAGTTAATCGATACTTTTTTTGTGTTGAAAACTGTGCGTAAGTGGTGTTTAAAGTCTTTTCTTCGAGTGCTAATAGCGAAGCTACAAGCTAACTTTGTCCGGCTTGCCGTTGTGTTGCCATCGGACGCATGCGCAAAACGCTGTGTTCCGTCGAAAGTTTTTTTTTTTTTTGTCGAAAGTTAAAGTAAGCGTTGGTCAGCTTTAAATCAGAGTTGTCAGATTTAATCTTTACTTTTTTTAGTTTAAAACTGTGTGTAAGTGGTGTTAAAGTCTTTTCTTCGAGCGCTAAGTATCGAAGCTATAAGCTAACTTCGTCCGGCTTGCCGTAGTTTTGCCGTATACGGACGCATGCGCAAAACGGTGCGTTCCGTCGAAAGTTTTTTTTTGGTCTAAAGTTAAAGTAAACGTTGGTCAGCTTTAGAGAAACCTGCTCTCTGATCTGTGAACAGAACGCTGTGTTGTGTGATTTTACTGCGAGACCCTCTGGTCAAAGCCACAGAGGAAACTGGTTCTTCTTCTTCTTCTGGTTGCTTTGTCAGATCTCCTTAAAGCAGAAGGAGACGCCCTCTAGAGGGTTGGAGGCTGAAGTGTTTTCAGTGTAAAATGCTCTGTTGTTTTTTTCTTAAGTGACAATATTGGAAACTGTTACGAGTTAACAACATATTCTTTAGTTTAAAACTTATGGCTAAAACTACACAAGATATATTTTGCACTGTTTTGCACTACAAGAAAGAAGCCTAATGCTTGAGTTGTTAATTATTTAAAAACTCTCTGGACCTAGTAGTGAAATGTTCTTAATAGAGATTATTTTGTGGTATAGCAGTTTTCAAAATAAATTATGGCAAAAGGACACCCTATGCTTTTTTAAATTTATTTCTATTGCAAGTTTTATACCAAAAACATATTGCGATATATATCGTTATCGCCACCCTTCACAATACATATCGTGATATGAATTTTAGGCCATATCGCACATTCCTACATGCTAGCTCCAAAAACAAACTCATCAGTTGCCACTTTAAGAATAAACAGTCAGCTGAAGGCTTTTTTCACAAACAGCCATCTAAAATTTGAGAGGCATATCAGTCAGAAATGCAAATAGACATTAGATAAAGGGCTTTCAATGATTTAAAACTTACCTGAGCAAGCCTGCTTGAGTCACTGACCGCACGGCTCATTTTCCAGACAAAAACGTAAAAAATTAAAAAAATAACCAGCGAAACGCGATCGGTAGGCAGAGCTCACGTTGGACATGTTCAGGGCGGTGAAAACTGCGCCCAGCATCTTCCCATTGTTTTGTAATATTTTGGAATAACTGCGCATGCACCATTTATAATGAGAGTCTATGGATAAGATCAATAGGATCCATGCCCCCCCAAAACGGGAAATGCGTCACCAATCAGAAAACGTTTTTTGAAACAAACAATATAACTCATAATTACTCATAAAATATTTATCATACACAACTAAAAACATATATGCATATATTTCGAAATATTTTTATTTTATTATTTCATTTTTCTTAAATTTTTTAAAGTCCTCAATGTAAAATGGTCCAGAAGTTCCAGTGGGGCGGTACCCTAGCGCCCCCTATTGGCCGGCCGCCCCTGCTTATAACACCTGACAGTTTTACTTTTAAAATAAAATCGGTATCTGCCAAAATCGGAATCTGAAGAAAAAAATATCGAGTCAGACTTTTTAGAGATCAATGATCAGCCAGAAAACTGCAATCGGTGCACCCCTATGCAGCATAAGTTAAGGCTATTTTGCTGGAATAGGTACAGTGCAACAACGGCAGCCTATCAAACTCTTTCACAAGGAAGACTGACTGCAGAAACATTAAGCACATTTGGGCTGAAGCTTTCCTCAAATTATACCTTGTTATATGGTGTTACCATTTGCCTAGAATGTCATGTTGTCCTCATGCTGCCTGTAATTTGGGACATTTTAAAGGCTTCTGAATGGGATGTTGCAAGCTTGTGAACTTGAACCTGAAGGTTTTCTTGTTGCTCAGACAGGAGGAAATTAGGTGTTGGTTTGTGAATCACATATTCTGTACAATAAATGACCTGTTGCACCCAACACACCAGTTTTTTATTTATTT
>JBBPBX010016271.1:0-10657 GCA_038048925.1 Garcialebias charrua
CAGCTACCAGAGCTGCTGCCCTCCAAGCACCACTGAGGGTACACTCTCCAGTTCCAGCAGCACCTCAGCAAGCCAGCCAGTCAGAGCAGGAGCTCTCAGAGATGAAGGGTCTCCTACAAAGTGCTGAGGAACAGAACACTGAACTCACTGAGCAGCTGAATAATGCTAATGCCACGGTTGAACAGTATCGATCTGTGGTACTGACTCTGGAAGATAGCCTGAAGAAAGAGAAAGAGTTACGTTCTCTAGAGGTCAGACTGAAGGAGTCAGAGGAGGTGCAGAGGCAGCTGAAAAAAAGGTTTTTAGAGTTGGAGAAGATGGAGCTGCAGGAAAAGGAGGAGAGAAGGAAGGCTGTGGACACAGTGGAGAAACAAGTCTGTGAGCTGCAGCGGAGTCTGAAGGCCAGCCAGGCAGAGCAGCAAGAACAGCTGAAGAAGTTGGAGACGATCACTTCTCTGCAAGAAACCAACAAGATGCTGAAAGTGGACAGGGATAAACTGGGACAGGAGCTTCAGCAGGCTCACCCCGGAATTACACCACATGCGTTACTGCTCCGCCCCGCTCCGGTCCGACCTCCGCAGCAAATACGCACCCATTATAATCAATGACAGAGTTTACACTGGCTCCGCACGGCGGCGGCGAGCTGCGGAGAGCGGACGGCAGTCCGTCAAAATTAGAAAATTTTCTATTTCTGCCGGATGACGGAGCTGTGCCGGAGTCAACTTTTGAAGATTACGTCGCACCAACAGGAAAAGGAACGAGCACAACTTCCGTATTTACAAAATAAAATCACCACGGGCGGACTAATCCTAGCTCTATACGGATTTATTTGTACAAAAATGCTGTCAAACTATCATTTATGACTATTCTATGACTAAACTATTATATTTATGACTATGACTACACCTAATAACGCAATACAAAAATAAATAAATAAAAAAGTATTTTATTCTGAAATGTAAACATCACTTCCTGTTGCTCAAACCATGTAGCTCATTTACGAGAGAAGATCAAGGCAGCAGTCTCTCTACAGTTGTTCTCCTTCTTTCCACCGAATGAATTGTTTTGTTCTGACTTACTTATTTATCACTTGATTTATCGCGCGATCTCGCACGTGTCTTGGAGCGGCGCATCCAGGTGGACCTGAGCGGAGCGGAGGCAGTGGGAATTGGACTCGTTCAGCTGCGACCTGCGGACCGGAGCGGGGCGGAGCCGCGTGCAGTGTAATTCCGGGGTCAGGCTAAAGTGAAGAAGCTCCAATCAGATGTCAACCCATTGCACAACTCTCTGTCTGTACTGTCAGAGAAAAATGGCTCCCTGCAGGCTGATAAGAGGCTGCTCGAAGAAGACCTCAAACGACTTAAAGCCAGAGTACAACAACTTGTTAGCCAGCAGAAAGATGGGGATCTTGAGAAAAAGCAGAAACTCACAGCTGAAAGAGAGACTCAGCCCAAGCGCATAGCACAGCTAGCTGAAGAAACAGGCGAGCTGAAGACTGAGCTGACCAGATCCAACGCCAAGCCCTTAGGCTATGTTTCATCAGACATAGCTGATCCTGATCCAGTGATGCCAAACATGTTGTTGATGGGGCGGCGGGACGCCTCCTTACCCCAGCGTCTTATGCTCCTGACACCGTCACAAGAAGACGTTGGCACCACTGTCAGATGATGGTGGACCACTCCTGGGTGCAGTTCCTGCGGTATCACTTTCCGTCCTTGCCAGTTCAGCAGAAGTGGAGGCGGCCTACTGATGACCTCACGCAGAGCACGATCGTCATGATCGTTGATCCCCAGCTTCAGAGAGCACAGTGGCCCATCGGGGAGGTTGTCAAGGTGATCGAGAGTGCAGACGGTCGGATCCGGTCAGCTGAGGTTCGGATTGGAGAGAAGACCTACCTGCGGTCGGTACCACGTATGGTCCAGCTTCCGGCCATTCCACCTGATGATGGACAAAATACGGGACTCCACTTCATCTTAGGGAATTTAATAGACTTTACATAATAGCTAGGCTATTCTGGGGGCGGCTGTTATAAATTCCCCAGTATCTATGCATTGTTTTTGTTCAGGCATATTGTTAGACAGCTAATACGTATTTTTTACGTTAGACAGCTAATTCGTATTTTTACGTCAGGCATCTTGTTAGACAGCTAAGGGGTCCTTGGGGATAAATAGAGCTGAGAAAGCCGTTGGTTTTATAGCCGTTGGTGTTTTCTATCGTTGATGCCTGTCTGCGTTTGTGACAAAGGTGAGCTTAATGCACTGTTAATGAGCGCTAATTTCTTCTTTTCATATATAAATGGGGTGGCGATTTTGGCGCAAATATGAGACAGCCCAAGAAATGTTTATTTCATGTTTAAGGTTCTGTCTTGTTGTAATATTAAGGGTAAGCTAAGCTATTTGTTAGCTTGTTCTTATTTAGCCGTTTTCTTTTATTTCAGATACCAGACAGACAGAAAAGGGACAGTTAATGCCAGTTACTGTCAGTTAGGAAGAATTTACAGCTCAGAAAAGGGAAACTTCATGCTGTAAACTAACTGGATAGTTAATTAAACTCCCAAGAAAAACACCATCTTGCTGTGTCAGGACTCGCTCTCTGATCAGAGTGTCTGTATGGATGAAGTGCTCCAGCTAAACTCCTAAAAATCAACATACAGTCCTAACTCTCCACAACAAATATTGTTGGTTCTTATAGGCTGCTGGTCGTCTTATAGGCTGCTGGTCGTCAGATTTCATTTTGTTCACACATTTCTGACAGTTTGTCTGTTTTGTTTCGTTTCTATGCATGTGATATCGTCGAAGACTGCTTAACCGCGGTGTTTTGTGATATTTATACGTGTTTTAGGACGTTAAAAGGTCAGTTCAACGCTAGAGTACGACCGAACTTGAGGTCCGTGAACGTATCGTTTGAACGGCACGTCAACGTGAATGACGTAGAGAGACGTAAGGTATAGAAGACTACATTACCCATGAGCGCTTGGGTTAAGAACCACATGTTTTGTCTTCGCTGTGATTAGTCGGTTACGCTGAAAGTGGTGACGCATGCAGGGTGGGACGGCCCATTCCTCGTCAGTTTTCACCTCAGTTACCAGCCCTGACAAGCTTCACGCTTGCTTGTCCATTAATATCTTTGAGAACCTGTTTAATCGCTGTGTTTTTGAGATTTTAAATGGTGTTTTTAACGCAGTTGGTATAAGACTACCGAACGCCATGTGACCTGCGGTCACTTGACACCGGAAGCTACAACTGGTTTATGAGACCGACAATTTTCTTTTAAACAAAGTTTAAAAATCACAGTACCAGTTCCAAATGATGTTAGTCACATCAAGTCATCTTTTATAAGACCGGGGTTCTAGAGATTGTCACGTAAAAGCTCTAGATCTTTCTGTAAGGTGCTTTTATTCCTTTTGTTGGATGTTTTTGTACACTAAAGGCTAAGCTACGGCTACGCTCACGGGTGACAACAGCGCCTCTATAGCGGTCAGAAAGAGAAATTGCAGTCGCTGTGATAAAAGCATATCAGCTTTGCACCCCTATCTGCTGGTTACTTTAAAGACTACATCTTTTTATGTAATTCTGTCCACATTTCAGCTTTCTTGTTTATTTTAAATAGTGGACAGTTTGCTGGTGTAGGACACACAGCATCTTTTAATTTGTTTTTCACAAATTTCCAGACGTGATGGCAGGTACAGCAGACGATGTCCCTGATACGTCCACTGCTGAGTTTGACACTGGGAAAAGACCACATATGGTTCCCATGGATTATCTGGATAAAGCTTTAGTGTTGCTCACAGATCCCATCACAACCTATGGTGATGATTTGGGGAATCTGTCTGAAACAGAGATGGAGAGAGAATTAAAAGTTTTGGCTGACGGTGCTGCGTCAGATGAAAAAAAGCTGAAAAGCACAGAACGCCTGGCCAAATTGGCACTTTTGCTGAAGGCCAAATTGGACCTTGAAGTGCTCAGGGGCGATGATCTCTTACTGAAGCTTGATAATGAAGTCGTGGCGCACCAGGCTGCTACTGACAGATGTTGTGAGATTCAGGACGTAGCACGACAGGAGGTTGAGTCTTTAAAGCTGCATATGCAGTCAATGACAGGCTCACAAGAGGACAGCATTCGTGCTAGAGAGCATGTTTATGGCAAAGCTCTAGCAGACAATGCTGAAATGCAGCAACAATACACTGTGTTGAAAGCTGAGAATGATGATGTACTGAGGCAGTTGCAGACATGCAAGGGGGAGAAGGATAATTATGACCTGTTGTGGCAAGCATCACAGGTGAGTGTGGAGATAAATCAACAGAAATTAACGGAATGTACACAAGAGATGGAGGCATTCTCACAACGTTTGTTGGTGTTACAAGGTCAAAATGATGACTTAAGAGCCTAATTAACAGATTGTAAAGGCCGAGATACACTCGAGCGTCCTCACGATACGCCTATACGCAGCGTACGTACGTCAAGGCAAAAGCGTAGCCCCGCGTAGCCCCTCAGGGCATGTACGCGCAAAGCTTTTTTTTTACGTCCGCGTGCGCGATACGCGGTGTCTGACCATAAACTTCCCCGGCGCCGGACTGTTTTGTATGTTACACAAATGAAATAAATTCCCCTTCTTTATCGCTGATCGGGCCTTTTCTTTTGTTTTTTTGCCTAAAGTCAAGTAATCACTTCTTCCTCCGTTCACTCCATGAATGAAATGAATGAATTCAGGTCCTACCTGGGTGCGCAATGTTTTAAATATCCCTGGTGGGCTGTGTGCTGCAGGAAAAGCACTCCCTGTTATTATTTTTATTTCTGAGAGAACTTTTTATAACATATATAGTAGAAACACCGCATGAACACCGCCGCGGTCTTCAGCGAGCTACATGAGCTGACTGAAAGCTGTCAATCATTTCAGTAGGCGTGTCAGCAAGTGACCAATCAGCGAGCTCAGTTGAGTCCCCTCCGTGCGCAGCTGCTCATATTACAACAAGGAGAACGCGAGCGTTTGAAAGCTGATAGTTTCTGAAGTATAGCAGCAAAACACATGCGCACAAAATGCGCGCGTAGAGTGGCGTACCTGAGGACGCAAGAGTGTATCTCGGCCTTTAGTCTGAATTGGCCTCTACTACTGATAAACTCAGTAAGGAGAGGACGTGTGTGGATCTCATGTTGAAACTGAGCTAAATACTGTCCACCCCTCCACCACCACCATCTTCACCCACACCTGTTGGTCCGCCCTCATCCCCTCCCGTGCCTCAAAACACACCGTCTCAACTACCACCATCTCCCAACACACCTGTTGGTCCGCCCTCATCCCCTCCTGTGCCTCAAAACCCACCACCCCCCTCCACCTCCCTCACACCCGTTCGCGCCTCAGCACCCACCCCCATTTGGTGGTACATACCCGTGGGTGGGACCTGGGTACACCTGGCCTGGTGTACCATATCAGAGTCAGAGTCAGAGAGTCTTTATTGTCATTTGCACCGCATGTGGTACATGTGATGAAAACGAGATTATGTACAGACCATTATGTACAGACCATTACATTGGTGTCAGAAGTAAACCAACGCTACCGAGCTGAGTGAGTACTACTGGCTCGTCGCCTCCACCCGCGACAGCATTATGGACGGAGCGTTCTCCCGAGTGAAGCTTAAAGCGGAGGGAGAAGAGGAAGAGGAGGCCCGGAGAGAGGAGTTCGCTAAAATAACTCAGGTGATGGCTGCTCTGCGCAGCTCTGCAGCGAGCATGGCTGCCGAAGCAGGACTGAGTACCGGCGGGGGGGCGGGTCCGTCAACGCCATTTTCTCCAAGCGCGCCAAAAGCCTCACATGGCGGCAGCCATGACAGTTACGTCGTCCAAAACGTCACCGTCCCGTTGAAGACGCCCAAGTACTCTGGTAGGTCCAGCTGGGAGGCCTTCCATGCACAGTTTGAGCTGCTGGCTCATGCAGGGAGGTGGACAGCAGAGCATAAAGCCCTGCAGCTGGCTCTCTGTCTACAAGATGATGCACTGGACTGCTTGTTATTGTTAAGCTCAGAGGACAGAAAAGACTATGATGCACTAGTTGGAGCTTTAAAGAGGCGGTTTGGACAATGTGTGCAACCAGACATTTTTAAAAATAAACTCTGCAACAGGAGCAGGTTGCCGGGTGAACCCCTGCGTGTTTTGGCTAATGACATTGAGAGCCTCACACGCAGAGCCTATTCACACATGCAGTCAGGGGTTCAGAATGAACTAGCAAAAGATCAGTTCATCAGAGCCCTGGCACCACCGGAGCTGCGTGTGCAGGTTCAACTGATGCACCCCCGATCCCTGCAAGATGCATTGGACTTAGCAGTGGAGAGAGAGTGTTTGCTGGGAGTAGCAGCGGGAAACGACCTGAGAGGACAACCACCGGCATGCAGATCTACGGAGGGGGTAGAGCTGAACCAGGAGAAACCTGCTTGGGTCTCGGAGCTGACAGAAATGATCCGAGCGGTGGCGCTACAGTTGACGCGGGACTCCTCCGCACTCCCAGCTGTTTGTTGGGGCTGTGGCCAACCGGGACACCTCCTGAGGCGGTGTCCTAAAACAGTCAAGATGCAGGGAAACGACACGGGGTCTGCGGGAGGGAGGAATCGCAGATCCCTACTGTAACCTCCACACCTTCATCGCCAGTGGGCGGGGGCCGACAGCTCGAACAGGGGGCCCGAGCCCAGAATTCCTTTGAAACGGACTCAGCCCCAGACCAAGCAACCAGGGTTGTGGTGGTTGGACGCACATGTGTTGGGGACTTTTGTTATGTCCCAGTCTCTGTGGAAGGGATCCCATGCACAGCCCTGATTGACACTGGCTCCACGGTAACGCTAGTGAGGCCTGATGTAGTACCAGACTGGACTCGGATCCAACCCACCACAGTGCAGCTGCGCACAGTCACAGGGGACATGGCACCTATGAAGGGGAGGGGGACAATGACTGTTAATGTGGGTGGCCGATCTATCACCCACCCTGTGTGGGTAGCAGATGTGCAGGACATGTGCATATTGGGGCTGGACTTTTTAAGGGCTGCGGGGTGCCAGTTGGATTTAGGTGTGGGGACATGGAGTTTTAAGGAGGGCCCTCTCATTCCACTGTTACCCACAGCTCCTGATCACGCTCTTATGGGTCCTATGGCCCGCTACATGGAACCTCAGGTCGCAGCTGTCAAACACACCTCCCCTCAGCCCAGCCAGATGGCTGCCACCATGGCCCCCGCACCTGCGAGTCCTATGCCCCCAGTGTGGGTGCCCCAGAAGAACCGAGACTATGTGTGGACTGAACAGTGCCAGGGAGCGTCTGGCCGTCTGCGGCAAACTCTGACTGAGCCCCCAGTCCTCGCTCCTGCAGACCCCTCCCTCCCTTTCATCCTCGAGATGGATGCTAATGGCGTGGGGGCCCGATCCCAGCAGAGTGACTCGGTAATCTGCAGAGGGTTGCAGGTGGTCGGCACAGACAGCTGGAGGCACCAACAGGAACAGGACCCCGATATCCAGCCTGTGTTGCAGTGGGTGGAGAGACAACTGAAGCCACCGTGGGAGGAGGTTGCTAGGCTCTCGCGGGCAACTAAAAGGTTGTGGTCCAAGTTTGAGGCTCTGCGTCTGGAAGACGGGGTGCTACAGAGGTCATGGAAGGACCCCTCCACGGGTGAGGAGCGGTGGCAGACTGTAGTCCCAAAAGGCCTGAAAGACGTAGTCCTGCAGGGCGTGCATGGAGCGTCTGGGTCTGGACATTTTGGCGTTACAAAGACTCTACGCCGCCTCCGACAGGGGTTTTACTGGGGCCAGTACAGGAGGGATGTGGAGAACTTCTGCCGCCGTTGTGACTTCTGTACAGCACGGAAGGGGTCGACAGGTCGGTCTCACACCCGCCTACAACAGTTTGTTTTAGGAGCCCCGATGGAGCGAGTGGCCGTGGACATCATGGGCCCCCTACCATGCTCAGACAGCTTAGAGACAGCCCATGCAATTGCCCTGAGGCAACAGGAGCAAGCGGGCATGCGCCAGAAACTGAACTATGATGCAAGAGCGATGGGCCGACACTTTACTCCAGGAGAGCTGGTCTGGGTGCACAACCCTCGTAGGAAGAAGGGACGGTGCCCGAGACTGGTCAGTCAGTGGGTGGGTCCCTGCAGAGTGTTGGAGCGCCTGGGGGAGGTGGTCTACAGAGTGCAGATGCCCCAAAACAGGAGAAGAGTAGCTCTGCACAGGGACAGGTTGGCCCCCTATGCACCGCAGCCCCCAGAAGGCCAATGGTCGGGGTCTCGGGTGTGTCCGCCAACGTCCCCAGAAGTTTTATCACTGCCGTCGAATGAGGTCCCAGCCGCAGAGTCGGGAGCGCTCTGCTGGGAGCTCGCCCACGACAGACGAGGAGGGCTCCAAGACGGTTCGATGACTTTGTTTGTCCCCTCGTGGGCGAGGGACTCAGTAGTGGGGGGGTAGTGTAACGACCCTGTGTTTGGTTCTGCTTTGGGTCCAAGTATTTCTGTGTATTTGTTCAGTTATACATGTACTGTGTTCTGTTGAGCTGTTGTGATTCTGTTGTCCCCCGCCCTCATGTGTTGGACTGGTCGTGGGGGCAGGAGAGGGGTAGGAGCAGGGAGGAGGGACCGGGAAAAGAGAGACGAAGAAGAAGCGTCTGGGTGTGTGTGTTGTTGTTAGCAGGCAGCTAGCAGTGTGTTCGCTCGCGTGTGTACCGCGTTTTCTTTTGAGGCGTGAGCTGCAGCCTCGGTAATAGCAGCTCGTCCCTGTTTCTGAATAAACCCCGTTTGGCTGGACTCCGTCTGCAGTGTTGGCGTCATTACATTGGCGTCATTACATTCAATGTAAACAAACTTGGACCACTACCTTTTAGTTGCCCGCAAGAGCCTAGCAACCTCCTCCCATGGTGGCTTCAGTTGTCTCTCCACCCACTGCAACACAGGCTGGATATCGGGGTCCTGTTCCTGTTGGTGCCTCCAGCTGTCTGTGCCGACCACCTGCAACCCTCTGCAGATTACCGAGTCACTCTGCTGGGATCGGGCCCCCACGCCATTAGCATCCATCTCGAGGATGAAAGGGAGGGAGGGGTCTGCAGGAGCGAGGACTGGGGGCTCAGTCAGAGTTTGCCGCAGACGGCCAGACGCTCCCTGGCACTGTTCAGTCCACACATAGTCTCGGTTCTTCTGGGGCACCCACACTGGGGGCATAGGACTCGCAGGTGCGGGGGCCATGGTGGCAGCCATCTGGCTGGGCTGAGGGGAGGTGTGTTTGACAGCTGCGACCTGAGGTTCCATGTAGCGGGCCATAGGACCCATAAGAGCGTGATCAGGAGCTGTGGGTAACAGTGGAATGAGAGGGCCCTCCTTAAAACTCCATGTCCCCACACCTAAATCCAACTGGCACCCCGCAGCCCTTAAAAAGTCCAGCCCCAATATGCACATGTCCTGCACATCTGCTACCCACACAGGGTGGGTGATAGATCGGCCACCCACATTAACAGTCATTGTCCCCCTCCCCTTCATAGGTGCCATGTCCCCAGTGACTGTGCGCAGCTGCACTGTGGTGGGTTGGATCCGAGTCCAGTCTGGTACTACATCAGGCCTCACTAGCGTTACCGTGGAGCCAGTGTCAATCAGGGCCGTGCATGGGATCCCTTCCACAGAGACTGGGACATAACAAAAGTCCCCAACACATGTGCGTCCAACCACCACAACCCTGGTTGCTTGGTCTGGGGCTGAGTCCGTTTCAAAGGAATTCTGGGCTCGGGCCCCCTGTTCGAGCTGTCGGCCCCCGCCCACTGGCGATGAAGGTGTGGAGGTTACAGTAGGGATCTGCGATTCCTCCCTCCCGCAGACCCCGTGTCGTTTCCCTGCATCTTGACTGTTTTAGGACACCGCCTCAGGAGGTGTCCCGGTTGGCCACAGCCCCAACAAACAGCTGGGAGTGCGGAGGAGTCCCGCGTCAACTGTAGCGCCACCGCTCGGATCATTTCTGTCAGCTCCGAGACCCAAGCAGGCTTCTCCTGGTTTAGCTCTACCCCCTCCGCAGATCTGCATGCCGGTGGTTGTCCTTTCAGGTCGTTTCCCGCTGCTACTCCCAGCAAACACTCTCTCTCCACTGCTAAGTCCAATGCATCTTGCAGGGATCGGGGGTGCATCAGCTGAACCTGCACACGCAGCTCCGGTGGTGCCAGGGCTCTGATGAACTGATCTTTTGCTAGTTCATTCTGAACCCCTGACTGCATGTGTGAATAGGCTCTGCGTGTGAGGCTCTCAATGTCATTAGCCAAAACACGCAGGGGTTCACCTGGCAACCTGCTCCTGTTGCAGAGTTTATTTTTAAAAATGTCTGGTTGCACACATTGTCCAAACCGCCTCTTTAAAGCTCCAACTAGTGCATCATAGTCTTTTCTGTCATAATGGTAATGGTCCTAGTTACATCCAACAACAAATGCAAGAGAAAAACAGTAATAACATCTAGAATTAACTAAGAAAAACATTAACTAGTAATACACTAAGCCCTAATGTAATAGAAAAATATCATTATAAACAGCAGCACGAACATGAGTCTGTGTGAGCAGATGGTCACAGATGAACACAGCAACAAGAAAACAGATCAGCATCAGCATGATGTTATATTTTGCAGTGTTTATTCTCATTATTTATTTATTCATGAGTCTAA